>JANJYP010081568.1:0-22952 GCA_024605115.1 Rastrelliger brachysoma | reverse complement strand
ATATATATATATATATTTCACTAGAAATAAGATGACTGAAAGCTATTTGCAAATTTATTTGACTTTGCAGAGAATGAGTCACATTTTCTCCTTCTTATGTCCAGTGATACAAAAGCAAAATTACTTCAGGTTACGACAGGTCAACATAAACCTTAATTAAGACCCACAATTGGATTCCTTTGATTCAAACATACACAATAAATAACAAAAAAGATTAGATCATCACATAAAAAGAAGAAAACACTGCATCTGAGAACAAAATCTGCCAAATAATAAGAATTTGATTTAACAAGTTCTCATAACTAAAAAATCTGCAAATATGAGAGGGGTCCAAAATCTTCACATATAACACACAGCTTTGTCTCTATACAGTTAATTTTTCTTATGGTAAAAATGATGATATTGAGGCTTCTCACAGCCTGCAAGCAAATATGAGTGGGTGTACTGTATCACACATATAGGAAATGCATTTCAAGCTTGGTGCTTTGATGTGACACAAACAAGAGAAATGACTGTATACACCTTGCTGACTAAGATTCCTCTCCCAGAGCTATTTGAAGTTCTCCTACTTTCCGAAGGAGGTAAAATATACACTGGGTGTGTTGGACTTAAACTGCCCTTTCAATCTTTCTCCTATGACTTCTCTCTTGCCGTGTATGAGAAATATTTCCTGCAGGGATAGAGAAAGACAAAGAAGGAAAAGTAGACGCATGGATTTCAAAGCTTGTATCACTTACAGGAGGGGCGGCATCTTCTCCTGCCCTCCTAGGGGGTTTGAAAAATGGCCTTTTACCGCTGTCACTTCCCTTTAACACGCGACTCACTGCTCAGGTCTGGCGAGAAGTGACAGCACGATCTTGCCAGAGATGCAGGGAAAGAGTGGGTGTGAACATTTTGAGCATTGGTGGTACACAAGAGATGATGAAGCACTGTATACCATCTGGTTTGAAAAGTACAATTAGATCCCAAGTAGCTACTCTTCTCCTCAAGAGGGAACACAATGAAACAGCAGTCGTCTCTGTAACAGTCTTCAGAGCGACACAAGACCAAAGAAGTCCCAGTACGTGAGGAGGCAGTCATGAATCTTGTTTCCTTTCCTGTGTTTCAACATAGTGATTATCACATCACAGAAAAGCCAACACTGACTTTTTTGTTCTGTTACCATTTCTCGTTCTTTCCTATGTTTCAAACTGACCGCACATTTGTTTGCATGGTCTGGCCGAGTCAGTAAAGTAGGTGAAAAGTCAAAATGCAGATGTTTGAGCCTCTGTGGGGACCAGAGCTCCTCACTGTGTGGAGAATGTTTGTCCAAATTTAGCACAGTTAAGAGATCAGAAAAGTCAAGATTTATTGTCCGGGGACCATAAACATCTTTAATCCAACCAACAGTGTTCAGTTGAGTAGATTGGATAACTAATAGGGGATTTTTTACCCCTTTAGACCACAGTCTCTTTTATTTAGTCTGATTTAGTGATCTGAGAGGTGTGAAAAAGTTTTTAGGCCTGGCTGAGAGGGGGCGAAAGTTGGTGCATTGGTGTAAAAGCAAAATGTGAAGCGATGGAAACAGACAGCAAATGAATCATGATGCACATAAAGCCGCTCCACTGAAGAGACAAAAAAATAGTGCTTCAAATCTTATGGAGCACTGAGGAGACTGTAATACCCCTTAAATGAATACATTAAACTAGTATAAATACCATATTTCCATCATGTTTCCAACTTTTTTCCATGATTTGAGCTTTGACTGGAGCTGTTTTAACCCTCCTTTTGTCTTCCTTTTAATTATGTAACTTTTGTCTTCATGGGTCAAAATTGACCAGAGGACAACAGGAGGGTTTCTATTGGAATTGTAACTTGTACTGACTGAACCAACTATTTCCCACGACAAACCAACTTCTGACATTCACGTAGCAGCAGTTAACGTAAATTGCATTTACTCCGATCTCCTTTGGATGATTTTCTACAAATTTGGTTCAAATTAGTGCTGTAAACCTAGCTTAGTGATCCTCCTTTGATGGTTTGACGAGATCACAGAGAGTCAACTAAAACAGTAAAGTTGCAGTCTGTAACACCAAAACAATGAGCTGAAAGACACTTCAAAATGCAGTAGAGCTGAGAGGAACTGCAGGGTTGAGGGGATAAGACGACACGATGTGATACGATATGATAAAATACAACACAATATGATAAACTTTATTGACTGATCCTGTTCCAGGTGGTTGTCAGGTGGTGAAAACGCTTTTTACATTTGAGTTCAGTACTTAGATTGTTGTGATGGTGTAACAACGAGTCTCAGTAGTGTATATAATCATAGTTAATGCAGAAAAAGAATCCCAATACGTTTAAATACATGTACAAAAGCTTTTAATAGCATAGCAGATGTTGAGTCACATCAGCACTTACAGTAAGAATCCAAAGATTAACAGAGAAAAGTAACAGACAGGTAATATATCTCTCTTTAGATCATTGTAATACAGTTAGTAGAAAAGGACATTGTGTTTGGCACAAAAACCAACACGATGTAGTGAGTTTTTAAAGTAGGGAGTAGTGAATCAGTGCTGCCCGGTAATGGCAGAGTTTCAGCGTAATGTCCATCAGTGGGTGTAATCTGTCTGATGTCAGGGGGAAACTGGGTGGCAGCCAGGTTGGGCAGCTTCCTCTCAGCTGATACCAGAGTGCCTTGGAGGGGGAACTGACTCAGATCAATGTGCTGAGTGTGTGGGATTTCCCTTTGGCACACACTCTCACACACATACCCACATAACACACTCTTGCCTCCATTTATTAATTCAAGCCTAACTGCATTCTAGTGAGTTTTTCCATGCCATGTTTGCTCTCCTAATCATGTAGTGTGTTTGATCAGTGCTTCTGCAGGTGTGAGAATACGTTTATCTGTGCATTTACACCCTATCGTGCTCCATCTCGTCGTTCTCACACACAGGTACTAATATTTGCTGTGTTGTTTCATGTGAACATCCTGTTTTTGTTTCAGGCTTCAAGGTCCTCCTCTACTGTCAAATGGGTTTATTTCTGTGCAGTTGTCATCTTGCGGCACAGATTGTGAGCCATCGTGTGTGTCTGCTCCCTTCAAAGACCCGCGTACAGCCTGATGTCAGTGTGACTTACTTCATCATTGGCTCAAATCAGCATCAAAGCCCCGGCAGACAAGGCCGCTGCAGATGGCTGCTGTGTGCTCTGTTGCCTTGTTTGTCTGAGCGGCTCTGTCAAGCACTTGTTAATTAGAAAGAAGGGACGCCTCACTTCCCCAGTAGGGTGAATGTTGCCCGGTGCATCCTACAGTGTTTAACCCCTACCATCTCCTCCAGTAACAGATCAGTGAAATATGACTGCTGCACACTGTTGCACACCATGTATAGAGTACATGTTGCTCTCTGCGTTTTCACTTGTTCCCTCATGCACACTCAAACTTTCCCAGAGCACTCCTTGGTGTACATGCTTTGACACTGATGCACTCTCTGTCTTGCTAGAAAGGAAAATAATGTACTAACTAGAATGTGTGGTGATCAGTCCTTCAAAAGGCCAGATGTATAAAGGATATTTACACATTAAAAACCCTGTGCACCACACGCATACTCCAGGCCAGTGGTAACCACGGCCCATTGCGTGATGTTGCTGAACCAGAGTGTTTGGCCACCATGACAAATGATCCTAACTGACTTTCCATTGCCATTGTTTCCCTGGCACTTGGCACAACATTTTTAACACTTTACATGTCACCACTGTGTAATATGGTATTAAAAGGTTGTGGTAATTTCATGTATTTCTGTCAGATCAAATTGTTTCTAAAGTGACCTGAATGTGATTAGAGAAGTGGAAATTAAACAACCAATATGTGAGGGGCTAAACCTGATACAATAATCACTTATTTTGCTAATTTCACAGTTTTAATTGTTGTGTAAGGATCTAATATCCAAGATACATTTAAAAACTTATTTTGATGAATTACTTCATTTTTGAGAAATAAGTATGCAAATAACTGGAGATGAATAAAAATGTTTTAAATGCGTTCACAGTTCATAGTGAATTAAAAACGCAGAGACCGATAAACAATTTCTGTCATTGTGTTGAAGTTCATTGCAATTCAAGTTTGTTTGCTATACACTTCAGCGCACGACCTAACATCAGAGAGCAGGTGTCCCGCTTTACATTTCTTTAATTGTATTGGTTGTTAGCAACTTGTCAGCCAATCGGAATGGTAGAGGGGTGGGATGAACAGGTGACCCCGATCGTATGACGTCACAGGCTAACATGGCAATCGAGAGATGCTGTGTGAAAGTTGTCTATGCTGTTGTAAAGTGTTCCTTTGATGAATCCCGAGTCTTACCAAGCAGTAACGTACATATTATAACTTGCAGAAGGTAAATACATCTGTATTTTTTGTATACTTTATCACGAGGCAAATACTAATCGTGGTTAGCACATTTCAGTGCTAGTTACACACATTTCACTATAACTGCTAATGCCACTGTATGTTACTAGCGTGTGTTAGTGTTGTCAGCAGCTCAAAACAGGATGGGAATGAGAATTAAATGAGCTTTGTGATTAGTTAAATGACTGACATTGCCATGTGTTTTCAATAGACTGAGAACCAGGAAACACTGCTGGGACCCTATGGAGGAGCAGACGTCTCCAGCTCAACTTCACTTTACCCAGGCTGCTGTTGCCGCCAGCCTGTTACCTCACTCATCACTCCCCTCGTCATTCATGCCCTCTTCCTCAACCTTCACCCATGTTTCAACCAGAGAATGTCTATTATGGCCAGTCATAGACGGACTCTGTTTCAACTCAGGGATTGGTGAGTAACCACTAACCAGTGCCAATATATTGTGTAACTTGCATTAGTGGCCATGTNTGTGTGTGTGTGTGTGTGTGTGTGTGTGTGTGTGTGTGTGTGTGTGTGTGTGTGTGTGTGTGTGTGTGTGGCTTTATAATTGGTAAACAAGATAGAAAAGTTCATAACTTCTGAAAAAGTGAGGGAAACACTTTTTGTGTACTGTGTGTGTTATGTTTACACTTTATGATGGTGTCATTTATATTTAGATAAAAAAAGGTAATAGTACTTAAAAACATTTCTTTGTGGGATTCAAAATTGGTGATTCAGCCCTGCTAAGTGGATGCACCATCACATATTTGTAATTCATAGCGGCTACAACACTTGACAGTTATTAATCGAATAGCTACATGAATTGGGTGCTGCACATAGAATTAATATTAATTTATGTTGGAGGCGTTATTCCTACTTCTTCTGTTCTTGCTTTTGTTCTCTTTGTTGTTTATTGTAAAGCACTTACATTCTCGTTTTGTTATGAGGGCTATAAATTAAATCACTAATTATTTTCTTTTCTTGGCGTTTGGGGAATTGCATGTTTTTTTTTCTTTCATGATCAAGAGTCAGAATAGATTGATACTGCTCTCATGTCTGTATGGTAAACATGAGGATACAGCCAACAGCTGGTTACCTTATCTTAACATACAGACTGGAAACAGCTAGCCTGGTTAAAGTCTGTAGGAAATCTGCTCAGTTTTACAGTTTTTTTTTCATATAGATTAAACAAACAGAATATAACATGTACATTTCTGATCTTAAGAGCTGCAGATATTTTTTTTTTTTTACCTTTGGGCATATTCAGGCTGTTGACAATGTATGCAAAGTTAAGAGCGGCAAGTGGTTGCTTCATATTTACTGCACAAATATGAGTGATTTTTGTCTTCTGATCTAACTATTGGAAAAAAAGCTTATTTCCTAAAATGTCAATCTCTTCTTTGAAGGATTGAGGATAGTTTACAAGTATATTGATGATGATGAATTAATGATGCTGTAAATAGCCTTAGCTGATATTTCAACTTCAGCTGCTTCAGAAGTAGTTTTTTTTAATCATGTTTATGGGTGAGTGTGCCTTTTCCACGCTGAACATGCTCTGGCAGTGTGTTAAAGCGGCAGTGTCATAACTGATGTACAGATCGCCGCATTCGCCCACGCCCCCCGTCACCTCAGGCGTACCGTCACTTCAATGCTTGCGTCTCGCGCTCGTGACTGCGCTGTCCTCTTTCCATACTGAGAGATGCCAACCGCGGGAAGTAGAGCTCGAGTCCAATAAATGAACCAATCTCAAGGTAATGAGCGTAAGCGATGAATTCAACACTATGCAATCATCTCATTAAGAGGAAGCCCAGGGGATTTATTTGCATTGCCTAAAATAACTAATATTGTTTTGGTCAGGAGAACCAAAGCTGTGCAGGACTCCTATTGTTTTTTGGATTCAGCTGCACTCCAATAATGCGCTGCTACACCCTGGCGTTCACCCTTTTTGCTGAGACTTCCACCGTCACATCATTAACCGCACGACAGCCTGTTAATTTACTTTGAATTGATCTCTGCATTGATCTCAATTTGCTATGTTGCAGAGAAAATGAACGCTAATGGAGGTCATTATTTATATATATCTATAGCATTACCATAAAATACAGCTGTAATGTAGCGTTCCTCCTAGTGAGAATAAAACCACATTGCTTTCCAATCAAGCTAAAGTAACACGCGTGATCAATATTTTCTATTACGGGTTCACAGTCACTGCCAAATGGAGTCTGACAGAAAACTTGCTCTGCAATGTATTTATAGTGAAAGTAAAGGATGTTTATTTAGCAGTACATTTTAAAGTATGGCTTACTCGAGTGAGTCTGTGGGCAGAGGAACAACTGTGTGTCTGTGTGTGCGTGTGTGTGACCTCTCACCTCACACTCATCTGTTTTCCTCAATCAAGTCATAGGTTATAATAAGCAGAGCTGACAAAGGCAACAAAAGCTGATTAAAACTAATGTAATCAGACATCTGCTGCATGTTTCAGTGTGAGTGTTAGTGTGAGAACAAGGGTCTCGGGCCACACTATTTCCACACCGAATTCTGACCCTTCCTTTTTAAATGTGTCACACTCTGAGACAACAAAGGACACACTAATCTCGTAGTGAGAGTCAACCACATACACCATAATCCCCCACCCCGCACCCCCCTCCTCCTTTGTTAACAAAGTCCGCTGCTTTAGCGTCATACGTCAAGGTGTCTTTCCCCACACGCTTGACGACGGCCCCCCCCCCCAAAGTCACTGCTGCTTTAAACGTAATCCATCTTCCATCCCGCTCGCCACTCGATGAAGCTTATCTCTACACTGAGACGCCATAAATCCACCGCACCTCAAAGTAGCGCCCCCACAAAGTAGCCAGGAGGACGTTGACGGCGTGACGGCGCTTAACCGGCTCGGAGCGGGAAAAGTTGACGCCCATGAGGAGCGATTATGGAGCTTTGTCTGTGTCCTCCTACTCTCTCACCGCAGATTGAGGCCTGTCTCACTCCTTCTGGCAGCGGGTGCTGCTTTATTCTTGTTTATTCAACACGAAGGGCATGGAGTGCTTGGGGGCACACACATAAACACACAGTAATGTGATCTGTAAAAGCATGTGTGTGTGTTTGTGTGTACAGTAAGTGTGCTGCTGGCTACCTGCAAGCTAAATCAAACCAAACAAGAAGCCCTATTTAAACAGTTGCGGCTCCTCTGCTTCATCTTTACTTGAAGCCCAGTACTGGAAGCTGCACTTCCTCTATCTGCTCTTCTCTTCTCTCTTCTCCTTCTGCCCTTCATCCAGTCTCCCTCTCTCCTCCCTTGAGAGCAGCAGGAAGGATCAGTGATGTTCCCAGAGTCAGATATAATGGCTTCACATTGCATGAAAAAGGATTACCATGTACTGAAGGTCAATATACAGCGCTAATAACAGTTAAGGGGTTTAAAGGAGCATCTATAACATGCATGTGCTAGTACATTAAATTGCATTCGCCACACATTACTGATGATTTTTCTATCACATTCCTTCACGCATTCATACAAATTGTTCAGATCATCTGAGTGTGGTGTGAGAATGAAATCGTAACAACTTGAATCTTGTTTCTTATAGATAATCCATCACTGTAAATATTTAGTCCTTCCATTGATTTTTCAGGTTACATCATCGTCACATTGCATCGCAGTGTGAGCACAACAGCGCTCTGTATTTTACTCTGTTTCACTCATATTACTCCCTTAGCGAGAAATTAATTTTCTTTTTTTCCTTTTTTTTTAACTTGTGTGCAGTCAGCAGTGGGTTGCATCTTCAAAGGTTGTTTTTGTGAGCCCACAGGTGTTTGCTCTCTGCCTAGAATGATAAAATCTTTTTTTGGCCTAGAGCGAAACCCAATGTTTTATACCCAACATTTGAACAGACTGTGCAGAAGTCTGCTTCTCCACTGTGCTAGATGGTGCAAGGCAGAGCAGTGGACAGTGCAGTCAGGAGAGATTTTGGATATAAATGTTGGGTTTTTGCCCCCAGGAAAAAAAAGGTAGACAGTAGACATCAGTGTAATCATCAAAATGCCTTTTTTAAAGATACAAACCACTGCTGGATAACAAGCTACAACTGTGTTACATTCCCTGTACTACTCCTGTGCTTAGGTTTGTGAAAGGACAATATGAAAGTCTCCTGTGTTGATTGGTTCATGGAAACACCAATATCACAAAGTTTGGCACTACAAATTGAATCAAAGCTGGAGAAAACTTAAAAAAAAAAGACTCGTCAAGAACTACACTTGAAAAAGTCCAGCTCTGTCTTTTACATTTGTTAAAAGCATCCCAGACTCCAGCTTCCATCTTCGTCTTCAGCTTCCTCAGACGTCCATATATGGCTTTCTATAAATCTCTAATGCATTTGAGCCTAATTTTTAAATCCCATGCATGAAAGGTGGACTCACAATTAAAACGACTATACAGAGAGCCAATTACATAATGCAGATACATCAAAGGAATGTTGCCGAAGACCAGTGAAAAAGAAGGACATAAATAGTATCAAAAATGGGGTTTGATATCACAGGAATTAAAAAAGAAAAACTTTTAAGCTTTATTGCAAAAAAAAAAAAAAAAAAAGCCCAGATAATTCTCATGATACTTTTTTTCCATAACACTGCTTATGAGTGCAGTTCTCAAATGTCAGATCTCAAATGTGCAAGCCCAGTCTTTTCAAGTTAATACTACCGATGCATAGCAATTTTTCACATTACATATGGACGAATATGGCTTCGGCGGAGGCACATGGAGTGAGTTATTATCTCCGAGTTCAAACATCAGACTTTCTGCTAGAAGCAGATAACGGTACATCATCTGGAAGGAAACACATTTAAGCTACTTTTTTACGATTCTGTTTTGTCTCAAAAATTTATATTGGTTTGTTGATTTAATGCGAACTCACGCTACATATACAATTACACTTCCTCAGCATAACAACTTCATCTAAAAAATGAGGAATGTGGCAGTACTGTCTGAAACTACACCCAAACAGCCTTTTTTAAAAAATATATAAAATCTCAAATAAATGATTGCATTGTCTAGACTGAACACACCATACATTGCAACAGTCGCATAGCACAGTAATGAGTACTCGTAAATAATGACAAGCTCTCCGAACGCGCATTTTCATTCCTCCTTTGGATTGTTAGAAATGCTGACATTTAATCTCTCTAGCAACAGCTGGCATCATGTTGTTGGTTTTTTTTTTCTTTTTGGAACTATTTTTGGCACTGGTAAAGATATTTCTGTCCTCTGCTGCCTCTTTAAATAGCTCCTCTACGTCTGCACTCAGAATGTTTTGAAGCGTACCTTCTTCATATTTCTGCTTCGTTTGTATTTCCACTTCACTTAATCTGCTTCAGTGCCACTTTACCGGCAGAGAAGACTTTAAAAAAAAAAAAAAAACCTTCCTCCACGATGAGAGATGTAGTTCATTTGTTACAGGGACGCCTAGCGACACACACTATTCCTGTCCCTCCGGAGACCTACACGCTGTTAAATTCCCGGTCGAATGCCTCGCAGACACAAACGATTGGATCTGCTGCAGAGAAAAAAAACAAAATTCTAGTCCGTCTGTGTTTAAACTTGGCAGCAAAAAAAAAAAAAAGATTGTCATTTAACCTCTTTCTCCCATTGAAAGTACCAAACAACATGGGAAGAAGTTTGTGTGTATGTGAAGCTCATTGTGTGCTATACAGTGTAGTTTGCCTGCCAACAAAGGTTAAATCCTAGACAGTGCATTCTGCTATTACTTCTCTTATGCTATCTAATAATAGCTCGCATAGAGCGTGGCAGCAGTCCATTACTACAACAGCTTTTTCACTGCGGGCCCTGATCGCTCATTCAGCATCTGAATGCGTGGATGATGTTTCCATAAATGTTGATATATGAGTCCCGCGCTGACCATATCTGCAACACAGGCCCCCACTCCCCCTCCCCCCCTATCTCATAACTGGGTCACCTGATGATGATAGAGTAATGGGTCTTTGGGACACAGAGTCTCATAAATTATGCAGAGAGTAAAAGACAAAGAAAGAGGTGGATGTATGATGTGTCCAAAACAGCTGGGGAAAGAAAGAAATAAAAAAGAGAATTCGAGACAGTTTTTTCGGCGGAACTGAAAAGACTCTAAAAACGGACGACTTCGTTATCTGAAAATAAACCAAGTAATAGAATCAGGGCAGAGGTTTTGTGTCCCAGTGGTGTCTATCCATCATGTCGAAAAGCTGATTCACGGGTCGGAAAGTGACAGCTCATTGTGTGCTACAGGCCCCTGGAATACTTCTCTCTCTCTCTCTCCTTTTTTTTTTAGTTCAGCTTGTCAATCTTCGTCTCCAGGAACTGCTTTAAGACACACGGTGAACATCAACAGGCTGGAAGTTTTAGCTGAGACAGGAGGAGGAGATGGCTTCTCAAGTTGATGCTCGATGTAAAACTGAGTGATACGCAGGTATAATTGAGTGAGAAGACGCCAACTTCCTCAAACGCAGGAAATGACACGTCTGAACAAAGCAGAAGGGGAGAAGAGTGATAATTGAGTTGATGCCTTAGCGCCACAATAGCAGACAGGAACTCGCAGCCACATGTTCAAATTAAATTACATCTGCTTCTTAAACCCATTCTGAGCAATACATATTTAAATTAAACACACACAATTTAAGTTAACTACAACTTAACATCATTTTGCTTCACCTTACGAACCACCGCTTTCTGACCTCATTGATTCTAACAAGCATACATTAATATTCAAAGCAAAGCCGTTGCAACCAGTAAAGCACATTCCATCTGTTAACAATAGAAGCTTTTAAAAAATGAATGAGTCTTTAAAATAATGTAGAGTTCCCATGTGGCACCAAGACATCCAGGGCTACCACATAAGCACCTTTCCGCCTCTGCAGTTTTCTGTGGTGGGCTATATTTGTACTGTTGCAAGAATATTTTTTTCTGTCACGTGACACCCCGTCCTTCTTAGTCCAAGCTACCCTCTGTATTTGAACAACTCCCAAAATATCACACTTCAGAGAAACAAATCTACTATAGTGTTGATGTGGTTTTCTCTGTCGTAATCTCAACAATAATAACAATAGTCACTGCTGCAGTGTTTAGTTATGTTTATGGAAGGCTTGGTGATATTAACTATATAAATACTTACAGTGAAAGTAAATTTCCTTGATAAGATAATTCACCTTTCGATAAGCCCACCCCCTTGGATACTGTTGCTAAGTCTGACAAACGTGTTACTTGTTTCAACATGGTTTATTTGACAGTTCTTCCAGCTTTTTACAAAGCGGCAAATTCTGTTTGTGACCGTAGTAAACAGAGAGGTTTACAGTATGCTTTTGAGGGTTACATACAGGCCATCAAGATAACAACAAATGGGCATAACAAATTCAAAATGGAGGCAAAAGCATACAGATCACAATCAAAAAGTGAGTCTCCACATCAACTGATGATCGAGATGGAGGCCGGCACAAATGATGTCAAGGAATAACACTGTTCCTGTAAAGCTGTGTAGGTCTATTATTCACTATTATTGTAGTTATTATACCACATGCTAACATTCTTGCATCTAAAGTCAGACAGACAAGCAATTCTGTTGCAAACAGTCACTTCAACCTTAAATGTAAAAAGCTGTCGATAAATAAAGTAACCAAACATTGGGCACTTTGATTACAGTGTGAGTTACTTTTGCAAACAAAGCTAACGTAATTAAGTCACATATGCTACTTTTGTGGGGAGGGGGGGGTTCCATTAAAAGAAAGAATTTATGTTTGGACACTTTATTGAAATAGATATTCTGTTTGTAAGTGGCATAATTTGTGGTATTTTTTCGGGTTCTGAATCTCTAACAAAGGAATCTTCGCTCAGCCAAAATAGTGATGTGTCATATTGTGTTAAATGTCAATATTGAGTGATACTTAAAAAAAAATAAAAAATGCCCATGTAGACAAAATGTAAAGTTCTCATGGAAGGATATTACGGGATGATTGAGCCTTAATTTGCCACCTAATAATACACTACACAATATGACAGCAATATGAGTAATGCTGTCTGTTTCTGAGCCGCTTCGCTACAAGCACAGGTCGGTAAAAAGAAAGTTTAATATGAGCTTTACAAAGACACTTTATTGTGGTTTTCCTTTCATTTGTTATCCATCGATCCAACCATGACAATAATACCCAGAAAAGAGCCAGGCTAACCCAACGTTCCTGCCACTGCCACTTCCTTTCCACTGTGTTACTCACTATACTTGACATTTTGGCCTGGCAAGCCCGCCCCGCACTCGGCCCAGCTACAACCAATCATCATTACGCACCAAAGAGCTGTGGGCAGTCCAAGCCTTGATAGTTCAGATCCTGCCTCATTTTCAGCAAGATGACCTGTTCAGAGGATTTCACGGTGACCTACAATCATCCAGCCCTCCCCTGTGTCACCAACACTTTGAACTGCCTGTGTAAAGTCCTGACACCACGGGAGCTTTTTTTTTTTTTTTTTTTTTTTTTTTTTTAAAATTCTGTCCAGATGGAGCGTGAAGAACTATTCCCTTCATCTCCCTCTCCTTCTCCTACCCATCCCCTCTTCATCCTCCGCCCCCACCGCTGCGTGTCCTACCTAATGAGGCGCTCCGCTTCAGCATGTGGGTGTCTTATAGAGTCTCAGCAGCCTCGGGGCACCAATCTGGATGCTTGTAACACTGTCAGTGTGCTGCGGATTTTACTCAGTGTCTCTGTCTCTCTCTCTCCCAGAGATGCCTGCACACAGCTCCAGCATGCAGAAACATATAAACACATACAGCCAAACGCATCAGCAAACACACTTCTCATATTTGCCCTACAGCTCTTTCAGAAAATAAATATTTTGTTGCCTTACATTTCATACCATGTGGAAAACAATTTTGAACTCTTCATGACCAAGCAATGACATTGTCACCTTTAACTGGTAAGCTGTTTGGACTGACAACAAACAGATATGTGTCTTAAATAAAGCCTTGGGCTATCCGATAGTAAGATTTTTTTGAAGCCATGACGATGCTCATGATAATGATAGCATAAATGATCAGTTGTAAAATTATTATTAAATGGTAACTTGGGACGTTGGCAAAAACTGCCGGAGCTAGCTCTTTCCAGTCTTTGTGCTAAGCTAGTCAGCTGCTAATAAATGGAAAGAGGTGTGGAGGAGGGATGGAAATGCGGTTGCACTGCCTCTTTTTTTCTCTCAAGCAAATTAAAATAAACGTTTTCTCCTGAGTTTATTAAATTTGAGATCGTTTGGGCTGGAAATCATGATCAAGATCAAAATCTAATTAATTAAGCAGCCTTGAATTTTCTGCAAGAAAGCAAAATGTTGAATTATTCCTTTTAATTTTATTATATATTTTTCATCTCTTATGCCTTACTTCTTGACTCTTTCTGTGTTTGAATGTCACATTACTAGATAGGTCTTTACAAAACACTTACTGATGTGTACTGCAGCACAGGTGTAATTAATACAATTAATGATGAATGAATTCCATTAAGCTCATTCAGTTCCTGGTATTATTTATGCTGGTTCACTGTCACACTGTTATGACTTATTGGGACACTTAACAGAACATAACCATTGTTAGTGTTATTTGTTACACCTGTGCTTTTCATTCCATGACAAATCAAAATATCTGCCATGAAAAGGGGCATATTGATACTCACCCTGAAAGGAGGGGTGTTTCTCATTGTTTTAATCTATGATTGACTTTAAATATTCCATCAAAATGTGACCGAAAAGTAATGTAAACATGTTGCATTGTCTCAAGCACACATTTTATTTCCTTCCCCCATCTCCTTTACCCTGAGGAAGCTTGTTAACTGACACCTCAGATGGTGTATTACCCGCAGACATCAGAGGAGAAAAGAGCTGGACAACAGACAGCACATATCTGGAGTCAGAGAGCCGAGGACAAATTGGGCAGCAGCGGTGATGAGGCTGGTGACAGTGATGGTGATAGGTGGTGGTGGTGGTGTGTGTGGGCCTGGACTGCAGCCACCACGTTTAATAAAGCAACCAGTCTAAATGGGCTTCTTGCGCCTTAGGCGACAGATAGTGTCCCACAGCAGTCTCCTGCTCAAAGAGGTCGTATTAACTCTGTGAGGTCTTTGTTGTCAGCGGGATGTCCACTGGTGGGGATTCATTGTAAGTCACCCATGAATGACTTGTTGTTTACTGGGTGGTCTGAACTGCATATAAAACATTTACTTTGGATGCAGGCTATAGTTGTCACAACCTGTCTTGCATTTTTGTATAAAAATATCTAAAAATGTTAATACAATTTTTCTTTTTTTGCACTGCCCATTTTCCCCCTCTCTATCCCAAAAATTTGAGTTTTTATCTCAAAAACAACTTAGCCGCTTCCTCTGCATATTTTTTTCTGCAGGCATGAATAAATGGAATAAATAAACTTGTCCCAAGGTTTGAATAGTAAGATGCGACAGGTCTGTTTCTGAGCTTTATTTGTTGAAGTGGAAGGAATCCGTAGAAAGTCCACAGTACAAAGGCCTAATTGGTGGTTTTGTAGGAATAAATGAGAATAAATAAAGTGTCTCTTACCTTTCACAGCTTTGCAGGTGGCACAGTTCCCCACAACGAAATAAAAAAACAACTCTTTAACCAAATGACTCCGGCTGCAAATAGATAGCGTGCATTCAATAGATGTTAATGTTTCCTGTGTTACTCGGAGGCTTTCTGTAAGGAATTTTGGGATCCCAAACTGACCAAGTTCACACACTAAGGAGGTGGGAGTGACTTACTTTGGTATGCGTGTGTGTGTGTGTGTGTGTGTGTGTGTGTGTGAGAGAGAGAGAGAGAGAGAGAGAGAAAGAGAGAGAGAGAGAGGCAGGTATTCCTCATGTTATGGGGACATCAATTTACACAGTCATGTTGTGGGGACTTGCCTTCCTTATGGAGACAAAAAGCAAGTCCTCTAATGTAAATCATTTATTTTCAGTTAAAGATTCAGTTCAAAGTTAAGGAAAGTTCAGGGTTATGGTTAAAGTTAGGAAAAGTCTTCACAAAATGAATGTAAGTCAATGTAATGTCCTCTTAAATGGTTTAAACATGACCATATGCTAACTTTGTGTGTATGTTTTACTTGATTAGGTCAAGGCGAGATGCTCCATACTGCTGCTATTAATGCAATGAAAAACTTCCGGAACATCTTGAAATAGGACCTACTCAACTACTTGGGAGGTAAGACACCTAATAAATGCCACACCACAGATGCATTACATATCCATTTTAGGATACACACTCTCCCAATAACTTGCCAGTCATTTAAATAAAACTGCAAATGGCATCAATTATAGGGGCTATTATAACACTGTATAGTATTTTCAGGGCTTTTTTTGTATCACCAAATGTGTAGTCACTTGGACCTCTAAAGTTGGTGATATACATACCAGCAAACTAAGGAGGTCACAATTCTCCAAATCAATGATTCCATTTGGCTTTTGGTTTCAAGGTCACCATTCAGTTCGATTTTTAGTTTAAACTCAATTAGGACCAACCTGTTAAGCACAAAAACAAAGAGAAGAGCCACTAGATGGCAGAAGTGTACTTGAGACCAGGTTAAGTACAGGTGAGGACTTTTTTCAGGTGAGGAAACTAGGTTCAAGTTGCTCTTTGTAGACAGTCCCTGCACATGTCTCATAGCCAGCTGTTCATAGAGACCAATGTTATTAGTCCTGCACGGAGGGCAGCCAAATAAGTTGTAGCTAGTTGTCTACCTTACTTTTTTTAAGGTTTTCACATTTTGTTTGTGAATTACTGATCAGGGAAGTACAAATCTCTCAATATATTTCTAACTTCACTGAAATGTGTAGCATAGTTTTTCAGTCAATGACACATTTGTTATTTACAAAATTCACAGGGAAGGAAAAATGTTGCCACAGCAAGGACTTCATGAAAGCGGTATCATCTTTGAAATGTAGATTTTTTTTTTCCTTTAGACACGCTCCAGGCTGGGGCGCAGTGAAAAAAATATTCAGATTGCAGATCCTACTTTTAATTTTCAAAGCTGAAATTCAATTTTTCATTTAGAATCTAAACTGTGATGCCTTAACAATAAAAATACCCCAATTTAAACATCCCATAGGGAGCAACATTAGCATTGATTTGGACTGTGCTTGTGTCCACTGAAGACTCTTAAGTACAATATTTAACTTTCTTTCGGCTCACTTCAGATTTCAACTAACACTTGAGGGGAAAAATTTGGCCCTTATGCAGCATGCAGTGGTGGAAGGGGCTCTCTAATACTTTACAGAAAAAAAAAAACACTAGTATTATCAAAACACATGCACATAAACTAGAAGTAAACAATCAGGCACTTTTTGGGAATGACTATTTCAAGCTCTACTGTATGATGTAGCTCTCAAAGAGTGAAGATTGTGCTTACAGAGCTGTCAGGTATACACACTCCCATACATGTAATTGGATGTTACCAGCCACACAGCTGTGGACGAGTCAGCGATTGTGAAGCTAGCTGATTATGCAGAAATGTTAATGATTTATTATCATCTTTCATTACAATACAATGCAACATTACGATACATTAACAGATAAGCATCATTTCTATGTTGTAGCTTCAAGTGATATCTCTTAAATTTGATGTTACCACTTTCCAGATGCTGCTTTTCCTATTAAACATCTAAACTGCACTGTTACATTTTAGCGCCACTCTTTTTTTTATCTCTGTACCGATCACTTTCATACATTACATCGAACTACACTCCATTCAACCTCCACTGTCCCATAGTTTAATTACTTATTGTACATGTCACATCTAATCTTTGCTCCTGTCACCTTTCATATATTTCATACCCTTCATGTCTTTGTCAATAGCACGGTCCATATTTCCTTTCTACAGTCAGCTTTTCATTTCATGTTTTATATCCCTTCCCCAAAGCTAGAAATGTTCCACTCTGTAAATAGATTTGAATTGTAAAAATGTAAGGGCTCTTTGTTATTATTATTATTACTACTACTTTACTCTTGTTTTACTTCTATGTTATATTTGCAAGAGCGAGCGTAACATATGAGAATGTGCCTTGAGCAAACACTAAGGCACATTCTCTGTATACTTTCATAATTGGCTAATAAACAGATACGTTGTTTCGTAGTTAACTACGAAACAACTATATAACTAATGTTATTATACACATTAAAAGGTCTGTATATTTTTTTTTAAATCTCAGGTTCCTGGAATATCTTGTGGGATTTACATTTAAAAAAACTCTTTATTTATATTTTCTTACTGATATTTACCTCCTCTGTTCAGCCACTGCCTGAAACAGGCTGTTTTAGCTCCTGTCCCTTCAAAGCTCCCTCCAGCATCTATGTAAACAAACAACAGTAGTAGGATTTCAATTATTTTTCTCATTCCTTTCACAAATTGTCCTTCTGAGATCTGTCCGCATATGTTCAAGCCTGAATCTAATTGGAAATATGCGTGTGCACAACGAAGACAATACATTGAAAAACATTAGCTACAACTTGGCATTAGTTCATCAAATGTAGAAAATGATATGACAAAAAAACTTAAATGTAGTTAAACAAAATTACAGTTACATTAATTAGTTTCCAGTACATAATGTCAGTTAGTGTAAGAGTGAAGACCCTCAACCAAAAAAGTGAAGAATCTGGAATACCAAAACAATTAGCTTTAAAATATAGATGAAGATGTTTTAATTAGATTTAAATATGAGGCTTCGTCATTGCTGTATGTGCAACCCCTTTACATTACACATAATCATTTGATCCACTTAAAACAATGACTGTAGGTGCGTCAGTATTGGCCCAGCGGGTTTCTAATAATAGGTCCCAGTGTGAGAGAGGCTGTGCCCTCAGCCTAATTTGACAAATGTGATTTATTTTCATGCAGGTTTGCTACCTGTCACTTACATTACTTTACACTGTCATCCATGGAAATGAGCCTCCGTGTCCCCCACTATCCCCAACTTAGAGTCGCCTCCATTTACATCTCATTATGAAAAGATTGCTGCTCTACCTCCATGTTCTCTGCTTCAGGACCCCATCTGGTGTGTTCACAATAACATGCATCATTTCCCTCTGCGCCCGAGGGGTTTATAGTGAGTCTACATGAACAAGAGACCACTCCACTGGATTCTGCGTAAATGGGTTTGGAGGGGGAGCGTGATTTTTAGCCAACTGCGGCTCGGGAAGTCAAATCACATGAGATGGAATTTATTTCCCAATCACTGTCAAGGAGGGGGAACACCAGCTGTAAAGCCCCCCGTGATATTTGCAGGACCTTGCCTGCATGCTGTTGGGTTGATGGTGTGTCAGTAGTGGCATTTCTCAACACAGTAAAAAAAATTCCTTAAAGCACGCACATACATGAGACAAATAATGACCAGTGTGAAGCAGCACAGCCACTGGTAAAACAAGTATAAGACAGGTGAGTGTGTTATAAGTGTCTAAGTCCATTCTTTGCTTTTAAATACTTAAACAAATGATTTAACAACCTCTTAATATTTTCTTAAGACAGTTCAGTTACATTTAAGCTGAAGTCAGTCAGACCTCACAGTACAAAGAACACCGTACCTGTCAGTTTATGCTACTTACAGTTCAGTATCAGCTTGTAATTTTTTGTTCACTTTGTTCTTAGAATTCCAAGTATGGATTCAATTACAGACTATGTAATCATAACATTATCCTGTGTATATGTAACGGTAATTGTTATTAATACAGATAGACATGATATAATATGGATAGCAATTATAATAGCTATTCTAATAACTCAAAAGAAGAGCTTTATTGTGTGTTTAACTTGGCAGAATTAGCACAGGATCAAATGGGAGGTACAGACAAAGGAGAAAGGATAGTGTAGGAATGTGGTCCTTTGTTGTGGAGCTGATTAATGAGGTGCCCCTGTAGATCACGGCTGGAGCTCTTGGTATAATGATATGGAGATGTGTGTGAGTGTGTATGTGTGTGTCTGTGTGCGTGCTGGGGGGTTGTGTTTGGAGAGCAGTGCGGCAATTATGTGTACTGGTAATAGGGGGTAATGTGTGGATATGCATGCGCAAGGTGTTTTTACTTGATGGGCTTGAATATATTGAATATTAAGATTTGCGAACATTTACATATTCTATTCGTCTTTTGTAGTTCTTATTCAAAGGAATATTAATATTTGCTTTATTGCTAAGAGGTAGGTTAGAAGATCTAATACCACTCTCACTAAAGGAAAGCATTTTATTATTGTAGAGTTGTGCTTCTAGCTCTTGGACCCAACTGCAGACACCGGCCAAACTTCTTGCATGAATGCTCATATGATGTTAAGCTGACATGGAATTGATCATTTAAATAATTGAAATGAGGCATGTACACTGCGAATGTGCAGTAAAGGTACAGGAATTCATTCAACTGTACCAGGAATGTATTCATGCATGAAAGCAATGCACACATACAGTATACTGTACTTTAGCGTTACTGGATTTATGGTTGCGCAATGTGCATGAATGCATAAATGTGTTAATGGATAGATATAACGCGCTGTAATGTTTTTTTCTGAGCATGCAATCCTTTCTGTGGTAACAACAAATTCACTCTGCAAAGCACAACTCAGCAAGATTTCTCTCGGGATTCCTTTGCCCCTTTCTTTCTTTTGCCCTTGCGTTTTTTCCTTTTGCACTCCGTCACGTTATCTCTCGCTCTCAGTCCCCATCAGTCAAGGACAGAGTTTAGGGGGGTTTTCCACTGTAGGCTTGAGGATGGTGCTAGAAGCCAGAGAGAGAGAGAGAGGGGGATGGACAGAGAGATGGAGAAAAGGGTATATGACCGCCGGGAGGAGAGTAGACCCATGGGACAGGCAGCCAATGTGCTGTAAACCATAACGACCCCATAACAGGCAGATTTCTCATTTCCAAACGCGCCGGGGCCATATCTCATCTACCGGCGTGACAGTCCCACCGGGACCTATACGAGTAAGGACGGCACTGTCAGTGGTGCACACTCAGCATTGGAGGATGGGCGAAGTCTAACGTAGTGAGGTGTTGATTTGAAAAGAATGACTGAGAACGGCAACCAATTTTATTGACAGATTATTCAGGGAAACAGCCCAAAATTCCTTTAAAGACTGGATCACATTCCTCCATTATTGCTCATGGATATTGTGGTGATTCAGACAAGTTGTTAGGTGATTTTTTTTTTTTTTACACTTGACTTGTTGGTTCATTGTGTCAACCACTTCACCATTACGTCAAATATAAGTCACTGGTGATCATGATTACTTACCACCATGCTTGCAGCATGACTCAGTTGGTGTAGACTGAAATAGCACCACAAATTTTGGATAGAATTGATGGTGTTCAGACAATGAATCTAAGCCTTGGGCAATCTTCTGACTGCACCACACTGAGGTTCACATTTGCACTCACTATCAAACGTGTTGCCAACAAGCTTTGTACAGATATTCTTGTACAATGTAAGATGAATTATATTACCTTTTGGGAATTATCCTACTTCATCAGGTCCATTGTCAGGTCAAATAACTTCTGTTTAAATAACCACATATAAACACCTAATACAAGCCTTACCTGCAGTTTTTGTGCTAATTAGTAGATGTTTGATATGGGAAAACAATGGCTGTGTCCAAAATCACTGCCTTATCCATTCATTCATTCATTCATTCATTCATTCATTCATTCATTCATTCATTCATTCATTCATTCATTCACTACTCAATCTATAATGAACATTGCATAGTTCACAAATCCAGATTTCAGACACTAATAGTCTTTCTTTCTGTCGTCACCATCAGCTGCAGTGATAGCGGGGCACTGCATTGTAGGATTGTTAGCAGAAACTAGCCTACATACATACCATGGACAGTACTTTTTTCATTCCATTGTGAAATATTTTTAAGGGTTCTATATAGTGGATGTATTTACACACTCAGCATTCTGACACACAATAAAACAGAAGAGGCTTGATGTAGTGCACTATACAATAAATGGGGAATGATCTTTGACACGGTCAATATAAGTGCTCAACATCAGCATGTTAGCATTGACATTGTCTCCAAGTCACTATGGCAGCCTATGCCTTAAGCTCAAAGCACCGCCGCGCCTAAGTATAGCCTAACATAGCTCCTAGCATGGCTGTAGACTCTTAACCTTTTCTATTTACTCGCTCTGTCTCCATGCATTACCATTCATAAAACATACTGTAAGCCAGAAAACAGGCCAGAAGCTGTACATGAGAAAGGGCAAGGGGATGGTGAATATTTTTGAAGTAATGCTATATTAAGGAAGAGAGTAGGCTAGGAGGAAGCTGACACACCCCAAGGTTGACCCCTTGATTCATTTAACACCTCTGGGTCTCGTAGCAGCAGGAGTCCACCTATACTGCACATCGTATGAGAGGATAGTAGAGCAAATTAGCGATGAAGCAAAGTGTGATCAAAGCTTCCCAGAAAAACGATCGGATCTCGCCTTGTATTTTTAAACGAGGCACATTTTGCTTTGATATTTCTCATGCAGTGTGTGTGTGTGTGTGTGTGTGCACGTGGATGCTTTGGATATTCCCGTCTGGACCCACAGTTGGCGGGACCCAAGCGACAGATTGACACCGCCGTCCCTAAAAGCTGCCACCATCGCTAAACAGCTTTCATCCAGTGTAAATGCAGCCGCAGCCTCCCCCTCCTCATCCTCCCCACCACAGCAACTATTGGCAGTCATCTCCACTCTGTCGCCACCGTCACTATTGCGCCACTTCGATCCCTTCTGCGGAAAAACAGAACACCATAAATGTCATGTTTTTTTTAATAGTGGGGGCGTGTCCTCGGTACGAGGCGATGTGTTGTTTTAATAGCTTCTTTTTTAAAAATGTCACCTCCCCTGTATCTCATGAAGTGATAACCCTAAGATGATGTGGCACTCTCAGCTTTATCTACTCTCTACATAACTACAAACTTTCACTCACCTCTCTCACCCACACTTATACACACACACACACACACACACACACACACACACACACACACACACACACACACACACACACACACACTACAGTTCAGCCAGTCTAGCCACCTTCTCTTTCCGTTATCAGCTCTGACCTGTGATGTTACATGTGCTCCAGGAACACTAGATCAATAGCCATGTATCATTAACCCACATTCAGATTGTGCTGAGCTGGAGGCACAGCAGCCTTATAAACACACACACACACGCACACGTGCATCCTTTTTTTCCACCTTCCAGTCTGCAGCATCCTTCCTTCTCTCCTCTCTAATGTTTGGGTCAGGTTCATGTCCTTCTACATCCCTCACACCATCCTTCTCACATCAGTTTGGGGGGTGGGAGCAAGAGGTGAAGGATGGGATGAAAGGAGAGGGAAGGAGGGAAGGATGGATGGATGGACGCAGGGAGATGAGGGGTGAGGTGGACAGAGGGAGAGAAGGGGATGGACAGAGAGGGTAAAACAAGCCTTGAATACAAATGAGCTGACACACATAATGCATGCCCCCCCCTTCCTCTCTGTATCTCTCTCTCTCTCTCTCTCTCTCTCTCTCTC
>JANJYP010081498.1:0-10653 GCA_024605115.1 Rastrelliger brachysoma | reverse complement strand
TTAGATTTAGATGAGGGAGAACTATTTCCCTTAATGACTGACACAGACATGATCGAGACAGAGGAGACAACTGAAATATCTTCTGTGAGCTGATACACCTGCAATTCTTCACACCTTTTCTTTCACAAACATGCTCAGTCTCTCACTCTCACAGACACGCACAGGCGAAAACAAAACAGCAGCCAATACATGCGCAAAAAGTCAAACTCGCAAGTCGTGCCCACATGTGTGTGTGTGTGTAGGTTTGTGTGTGTTTGCGCCTGTCTCCTTGCATTATCACCCTTCGTCTGCCCTGCGGCCTTCCTGTTGACGAGCAAAGCAAAGAGAAACAAAAAAGTAACTGTGAAGCAGAATGTGAGAGATTTGCTGGATGAACTGTTAACTTCCTCAACCCACCCCCCATTCGTCTCACACGCTCTCTGCACGCACACACACACACACACACACACACACACACACACACACACACACACACACACACTCTTGCACTCTGCTCTTTGTCCCAGCTCTCTACCCTATCTTTTTCTCCATTCCTCCCCCTCTCTCCGTCTCACTCTATTCAGCCTCTTTCCTCTCAGTCACTGCCTTTGACCTCGGCACCAGTATACAACCTAACCTTACACGTCAGCGGAAGGTCACTTGCACACAGGGAGGTCAAGGAGAGGTTGCATTTGTGCCCCGGGGTGCTGCCTCTGTCCCAAAGGACTGTAGGCAATGTGACAAGGACGAGGGTGGAGGGGCGGGGAGGGGGTCCCACTTGACCTTAGGGGGTTTGTGGATGTTCAGCTAACACATACAGCTGTATGCATCAAAAGGCTGAGCCTACAAGAGTTTTATATTGTCACTGGTGAATGTGGTGATAATAAAGGCATCTGAGAAAATTGTGAATTTTTGTTCAGTTTAAGGCAAAAAACAGAAGCAGGAAAAGAATTCAGCTTCACATTCAGAGATGATGTGTTCACAGTTCATTGTAATTCACAGCTTCTATACTCAAATAAAAATTCTAACACCCTGTTCATGCCCAGAGGGAGTGCATAGTGTTTACTATATCTCCATAATTTAAAGGAGGTTGTCATGAGTGTTTTATAAAAAATATTTTTCTCTACCACTGCATTTCTAAATCATTTCCATTCTTGCCTCCTTTTTCTTTCCTCCTATCTCTGGGGAGTATTTGTGTGTGTGTGTGTGTGTGTGTGTGTGTGTGTGTGTGTGTGTGTGTGTGTGTGTGTGTGTGTGTGTGTGTGTGTGTGTGTGTCCGTCCAGTGATTGTCTGCCTCCTACAAACTGATCTGTCTTCCTCTGAGCAGGGTGACAGGTCCCTCTGTGTCTCACAATAGACAGACAACCCCCTCATACACACACAGACACAGACACAGACACACACACACACACACACACACACACACAGAATCACACTTACCATACAGCCAGATGGGCTTGTGTCCCCTATCGCCAGACAAATTAAGTTTGGGCCCCCAGATTAATATTCAGGCAAAGCACTGGCTCTATATAATTGAATCATGGTGCCATGAGTGTACAACAGGGGCTACTTTAGATGCAGCCACCATGTGCGCACACACGCAGACACATACACACACACCCAACATCAACTCTTGGCTGCCAGCTGCGCACGGTATGTCTGCTGGTGTGTCTGCTGGTTGNAGGGGCTACTTTAGATGCAGCCACCATGTGCGCACACACGCACACACATACACACACACCCAACATCAACTCTTGGCTGCCAGCTGCGCACGGTATGTCTGCTGGTGTGTCTGCTGGTTGGGGGAAATCATGAATATAGAATTGCAGTTCTCTGTGCACCACACTGTTTAATGGCGGATTTTACCTTTAACTTTCTATTCCACTGATATTGCACCACTACCTTCTAAAAATATAGAGCATTTCTTGAGTCATCATGTGGCATGCCAAACAAAAACCAAGCTAATTTAGGCTACATACACATTTATACATTTTCACTTTTTTAAAAAATGACAAAAATGATCTCTGTGCACACAAACACCGTTTCAGGAATAAAGTCCATCTATACTGACACTCTTGAAAACACATTTCACACAACCATTCATTCATCCACACATCATGACTGATAACACCCAATCAGGAAGTGAACATTCATTGTTTTCAAAAGTATCTTTTTCTACCCACCCAGACTAACACATTACTTGAGTTTTCATTTTCAAAAGCCTAGAGGTTCAAAAGCTAGAGAGCAACGTAGATGCTACATGCAAATGTAACAAAATGAATCAGTGTGGCTGTAGCCTTAGTGCTTCCCATCACAGCAAGTTTGATAAATTGGCCTGGACAGATACATTTACCAATGTTAGTTTATCGTAGTATTTGGACATGTCAGACAATAAGTAAACAAGAAATCGCTGTGTAGAAATTCCAAAGACATTTTTAATAAATATAAAAAGAGTGCAGGAAATAATGTCAAGTTTTTTTTTCCAACTTTAAAATGCTCCTCTCTGTACATTGTGATAAGAGAAAATGGTTATATAGGAAAAATGGCAATATATTAACCTTTTAAAAAAAAAAAAAAAAAAAAAAAAAAGACTTCCAGAACTGTAAAATTTCAATATTATCTCCAAGTACCCAGAATAATTCATGCTACTGTCCTCCTTTCTTCAGGCTCATCAATGCTGTTGTAGACAATTTAGCTGCAGACACTAGCATTAGCCTGTAGCCAATCATCACACCACCATCTCCACGCCCTAGAGGGAGGTCTAAGAGCAAAGTCAACTATTGTAAACACAAAGAAGAGCCTTCTTGTGTGGTGCATGGTTCAAACCTATTTCCTTCTCATGTTTGTGTCTTAAAATATTCTGTTAACTTGGCCCAGTGATTGCCGGCGTTCATGCTTGTTAGACAAGCCACAGTTTCAGCTGATGTCCCTACCATCAATACTGCAAGTGTGCCACTTCACGTCAAAAAAAAATCCAAACTAAAAAATTCCATTGAACCTGTGATGTGCTATTCACATATGCTGTGTAGAGTGAGTGCGTGCTCGATAAAAGGAATCAAATATTTAAGTTTCCTTTTGATGAGGATTTCTTTTTGATGAAATATGCTTTTTGAATGAGAGTTATTTTATTTTTCTTTACCTTTCCTTATCTTACACACATTAACAAAAATGACTGTGTAAGACGCTTGCTGCTGCAAACATCCTTTGAAGCTAATTTAATTCATAATTGCCTCCAGGACCACGCT
The DNA here is from genome assembly GCA_024605115.1 of Rastrelliger brachysoma. Lineage (NCBI taxonomy): Eukaryota > Metazoa > Chordata > Actinopteri > Scombriformes > Scombridae > Rastrelliger > Rastrelliger brachysoma. Next base: position 7,428 of record JANJYP010081498.1, on the reverse strand, counting down.
TGAAAGACCACAGTTTTTTTTTTCTTAATATGTAGAAACAATGTTTCAGCGGCTCACCTCCTGCTTCAGTGTTTAGTTAAATATTTAACCCCAGAGGTTAGCTTTGCCCCATAGTGAACAACAAATGCTTCTGGAAACTATTATTCAATTTTCAAATATGGTATTTTCCAATTAATCCAGTCAATCATATCAGTCTTCTAGAGAAACAAAATTTCAGTCCTAATAATAGTACAGAGGGCCAGTCTGCTCAGCTTGTTGCTAGACTGCCCACTCATCTTTTACCCTCACACATACACAGAAACACACACAATTGCACACTCACACCTCTACAGTCTCCTCTGCTTCCTGTTCTCTCACAGGCTGTCACCCNACACACACACACACACACACACACACACACACACACACACACACACACACACACACACATACACTCACACACCACTTCATTTCTCACTAGGCTTTTTCTGTCGCTCCAGCACCTCTTCTACCTCCTCTCTGTCTCTCACACTCTCTGTCACATTCAGAGTTCAGTTGTGGGTTAGCTGGCACAGTCTGTACGTATTGGATTTCATGTTGACTAACCGACTGATCTCTACATTTGTTTTTATCAGTGTTAGGGTTTTCACATGATGTAAGAGGCAAACACCGTATCGTTTTTCAATATTCGCACATTTACGGATAAAGCTGCAATAAATGCCAGTTTTTTTCTCTTCTGCAAACACACACACACAGATAAAAGTATTAAAAAAAATCTTGCAGCAGTAAAGCGGTAATTACTCCCCATCTGCACCTTTTTGGCAATTTCATGGCTTCTCTTGACATCTCTGGTGCCAAAATGAGCAGGGAGGACACTAGAGACAAGTGAAGGTACCAATCAGTGTCGTTTTGGCATAAACACAGCCTTTGCTCCTCCAACTATTCAAAACCCAGTCTCTGCACAGACACCAAGACATGCTAAGTAAAGCTGTGAAAACGGCTTTACTTAGCAAAGGCGCTCCCACGTTCAGCTCTCCAAAAATCGCTCTTCAACCGCCAGACACAACTACATGCACATCAGAGTGTGATTATGGCCGTAATGCCAGTGAAGCAGAGTCTGTGCCGTGTTAGAGGGGTATCTGTCATCCACAGCTGTGTGTATGCTGTGTGAGACCCATCACTTTCACTTGATTAAATCCCAACAGTCATCTTATCTGAAGGCGACAGGACAGGTATGTGTGCTCCACTGGCAACCGTTAATTTGAAGGATGTGCAGCACATTTTCAAAAAGCTGCCCCAATTATATGCACCACTTCCTGTGTGGGTGCCTGGGTGAAATCTTTCAGACTCAGAATCAGGGTTGTGCAAAATAAACGTCTCTGCTTTTGTCTTCACTAAATCGGTTGTCTTGGTTCTGAACATCTCACAGTTTATAGAAAATATGACAGTTGAGAATTATTGTTTGATTTTTAAGTACAATCTGGCCACAAAAATGTACAAATAGGAAGTCAAATAGAATACGCTTACATGAACACAAGTATCCTGGTTTTGAATATATCTAGTATATGACACAGAACAGGAGAAACCTGTTCTTTCATATCTCTGTATAAACAATATCCAGGTTTCTGATGCATTTTTATTATTCCTGGTTGTAGTGGAACATAATGTATTTCCACTGTTTATGTCTCTTGCTGCCTATGACGGGAGTCAATATTTTATGAACAGAGCCTTCTCACTGGAATTTGTCTGTGGTGCATCGGTGTCCACTTTTTTTCAGCATACTGTAATGATCCAAGTGTTTCTTTGATTGAAGATAAACCCAATTTAGTCTATTTATTAGAACACTTTCTGCTTTGCTTTCTTTGCTTGACATCTTGTCAGCAGCAGTAAAACATATCCTCCAGACTCCTCCACACCCACATACAGTGCTAGTCAGAAATGAAGGGAATGAAAAGGTGTGTCCAAACTTTAGACTGGCACTTTATGTGGCAGACCCTAATCAGAAATCTGAATAAGGTGTTTACATCTTCAGGTTTTGCAAAAACCAGGGCTTGTCCAAGATTCTGAAACTAGGATAAAGGGACAATTTACAGGACAGGTATTAAGTCTCATCCAAGACTAGACTTGTTTTTCAATGGAAATTTTCATAGAATCTTTAGTCTAGCCTTTAGTCTAGGGTTAGTCTTAGTCTGAGCAACTGGATCATACAGTTCAATATAATATAATATATATATCAGGACAAAACAATAACTTGATCATAACAGAGATACTAATATCCATGTAAAACACTCAGGGAAGATCTTAAAGTGTTTAGAGCTGTGATTTAAATGATTAACAGAAAATTACAATGTTCATTTTTCAACACTGTATTACAATTACAGTAAAATGATCATGTCTGGGTTTTGAAATGTTGGGCACACAAAAAAAAAGAAACCACTGACTGGGTCTGACTGAGACCCACGAATTTATAGCAAATATTTAACCTACATTTTATAGACGTGATATAGAAGTGATTCACTGAGACAATTGATAGTTGAGTGTCAAATATCCATATTCTATTGGCTTTAAAGGTGGCTTTAAAATAGCTTTCTTAATGGACGAAGTAACTGTAGTCAGTTTAATTTCATTTCAAGACGTATTGATACCATTCTTCTGCTGTGACTACTTGTCACTATTGGAAACCACTGTGACCTATTTATACTGGCCACAGTCCCTGCTGTCCTAAAGTGTGTCCAACTCACCACACACACATAAATAAACACAAATACAAAAACACCCAAAAAAACAAGAAAAGCATGCTACCATATACTAACCATGCTAGTTGCTCCATTTCCCATAATAGATGCCACACACACCCATCTACACAAACCTATGATCACCACAAAAGTGCCACTAATGACAAACTTCATCATGCCACACCTTGATTAACTCACACCACAACATAGCTCACCAGAGAAGAGAAACAGAGGCTTTTGAACTGCAGCACACTCATCACCCCAGACTCAACCTCTCCCAGAGGAACAGAGCTTTGCCACTGTAATATAGTGTACGCTCGCTCCCTGGCCAGATGAGGGTATTAGCAGCATGAATAATTAGGCCAGATGTCCTGTTCTGGGCCAGCAATACCCAGCTACTTCCCCAGAGTTCAGTGCAGACACACACAGAGAGATCTCATGAGAGGCCAGCACAGGACGGTCAAAGGCAAACCCAAAAAAAAGGTGCAGATGTGATGTTGTCAGGGCCACACAAACCACAAATGGCTAAATATCATCGTAGAGAAGAGGAGAAGAGAAGACCTAGATATCACTGCAAAACCCTACAGTCATGTTTTTCAATGTCTGAACCACTTAGCAAACGAGAGCGAGACAGAGACATAAAGAGGGAGAGAGTGACACACACCACATTTTTCCTACACTAATGTAGCAAGGGCAGCAGCAGCTCTGCTGAAAAGCACATGAAGCCCCAAGGCAGCTTTCTGGTCCTTGGTAATCTTCTTCAAATCTCATCCCTAATGCTCGCTCACACCCAAACACCCATCTGAAATGTTCCAAAAAAAGGCAGACCGGCCGGCTGGATGACAGACTGGCTGGCTAATTGACTGGGTGAGTGAAATCAATGTTGTGAACTGGATGTGCTTTTCAGCTCCACTAACAGCACACTGGTTCAGTAAGAGTTCAGCACGCCACAGTAAATGGTCTGGGGGATTTGTGTGCGGCTCAGCTAGTAGGACACAGAATCACAGCCGTTACCATGAATTCACAGGAGAGGCCACGTCATTGGCACGTATCACCAAAAGGTGAAGAGAACATTATAGAATTACACATGAAGGAAAATTGAGGCGTAAAGGTGGAAATAACAAATCATCAAATTCAAGAAATTTAATATGAATCTTTTGGTTTCATCTTGATTAAGCATGTCTAAACTTGTCTTGTGCTGAAATGATTAATTCATTTCTCAACTGGGGCAGCTATCTTAATAATCGATTACTCATTTACAGAACTTTTAAATGCCAAACATTCCCCACATCTGCTTGTCATTTGTGAAGATTTGCTGCTTCAATATTGTTTAATCTTAATCTGATATGATTTTTTTTGGATTTGGGTTTTAGTAAACTGTAATCAACATTATTCGCTGTTTTCTAATATTGTACTATTCATTTATGAACATCCAATTTCAAATGTAGGTGAAAGGTACTGTTATAACTAAGAGTAGTGTAGCTCCTTTAAGGAATAATATGCATGTATGTAACAACTCAAAGGAAGAAAAGCTGCAATGCAAAAAAAAAAGGAAATTCCAGCCATGTTTGCCCATTACTAATCAGATCAACATACAAGCAGTTAAACAGTTAAAGCAGCTGGAGAGGCAGTTAAGCACAGTCATTCTGTGTCCAGCTATGTGAAGAGTTTAGTTTAATGAAGATATAAGAGCTATGAGTCTTCTGTTTTTCATTCTTTTCCATGCCAACTGGGGAGACTTACAATGATAACAAGGCCACTAGTCTTTACACACCTCATACAGTAGTACAGACATGTGCACACATACAGGCTTGAGGCTGCAGAGGGATTTTCTTTCCCCTCTTATACAACCTACAAGTATGAACACACACACGTATGTACACTGTTCTGGCAAGCTTCCGCTCTTACGTCCAGGGCACCTCTAAGATAGGCGCAATGTTGAAATCAGTCCCCAGGAAAATTTGATCCCCTCCACTGTTTAAATTCCACGGCCTTTGAGGCATGCAGTTGCTTAGCAACAGCCTAGCTGTATACCCCTCTCTGATATCCACTTTGGTTTAGTTTCTGCATATTCAGGCTTTGACTCAGACTTAAGTTAAAGATCTATAATAATTCATGTAAGCACACTTTGGACAACACTGCCACAGAATAGTTTGAGTTGGAGAGTGTACTGAATTATTAAAATGAACTCAAAACATTTGACTTGTCCCTGCATGCTATAACATGTCAAGTCTAAAAAGTTTTCACAGCACAATAGTAGTGGGAACAGAAAGAAATATTTAGCTTCAGATTTACATAAGTGTTTTAAAATCCACTGCAAAGAGTCTTAATCAGTACTTTCGTGCTGTCTCTTTTCCTTTACTAACAGTTATTTCCTTTTAAGTACACACACATAGGAGCACAGTAAGCTGACCAAAGTGCAATTCTGCTCTGATGGCAGTCACTGTATGTTGTGATTTCATGTCTGATGAGACTAAGCCTAAAGAAATTGTGTATGTGTCTGTGTTTGTGTCTTTTGTGTGTGCTCTTCTAATCTCTATAATAACTTCTGCTGAACATCACCGTCCCCATGGGTGTTTTGTGTTTTGTGCATGAGAGAACAGTATAAGTATAGGTGGGGGCCCAGGACAACAGGCCTGTGAGGTTTTTTTTTTTTTTGTTTTGTGATGTTTTCTTCTTTCTGTTTGGAGGTCCCTGCACATCGCTGTATCCATCCAACTGTTTTATTCTTCCCTTCAGCTCTCCATCATGTCTACTGTCTTGCCAAATATTTGATAAGGGTTCACATTGTCCAGATAGACACCAGACCCATGGACAAATTCCTCCGCAAACAAAGGGGATTTATTACAAAGGGATTTACTATGTTTTTGTGTGTGTGTGTGTATGTGCGTGCGTGTGTCTATATGTGTGTGTTTCATTAAGTGAAGGAATGAATAAAGCCAAAAGTAGTACACTAAATTCAGTGTATTCTTGCATCAACGTGGCTCACTATTCTTGCCATGTCTGCCTCTGCTGTTCAAGTTTTCATGCTGGTCTTTGAGACATCTTTGGCTACATACGTTCGTTTATAACCAGCTCCAACTATGTTTCATCTACAAAAAGGGCCTTCTGTCCTCCTCCTTCCTTTTCTCTCTCTCGACTACCCACAGGTGACAGAAAAAGTGCCTGTATATAATTATTGATAGTCATAAACTAAAGAAATGGATTCATGAGTGGACTACTGTATAACCAATAACATGCCTGTCTCTAAGGCCATAGCCTCAATACAAGTGTCTGCCACCAGTATACAGAGTTGAAAAAGGTTCAACTTTGAAGGTCAAACCTCCAGCAGCACTCCAAGTATCAAGAGTAATGTTATTACTTTTGTACTTCATTAGGGTCAGAGGAAGGTTCAACTTTATACAATCACACTCCTTTTGATTCCCACTCGACACGGAGGCACGAATGCTCGAGTGAAGTAGAAACTGCAAACAGATGTTTGCTAACAAGTTGTAGTTTTTAGTTTTAGTTCACCATTCTGTTCATCAGCTAATCGCTAACTATGTCTGTTTGCCATTTAGTGCAAAGCAGGCAATGTGCAGTCAGTGGGTTTTTAGATCTTTGCTGCTGTAAACAGCTGTCTTCTGGAGTCAAAAAGGACATTATGAGAGCGGAGAGATTGAACCAAAACAGTAACATTGAAGCTGAACAACTAAATGAGCTGAAACTTGCTATGAAGTTTCATAAAGCTAAAGTTCATCACGACAAGTCATAACTATTTCATTACACAATGTAATTTTATTCATTGTTAAAAATATTGGCTACAACCAATTCGGGGTTTGTATTAGGTAAGAGGGACCTTGCAACTTGATTGTTATGTGAAAACAGGCGTAAGGCTAGTTTAGNTAATTTTATTCATTGTTAAAAATATTGGCTACAACCAATTCGAGGTTTGTATTAGGTAAGAGGGACCTTGCAACTTGATTGTTATGTGAAAACAGGCGTAAGGCTAGTTTAAGAGGCTTCTGTTATACAACTCCTTTTCAGTATCCCTCCCAACAAGTAATTCCTCCAACTCTTCAAATTGCTATATGAATTTGGCTGCAGCTCAATCACTAATGGTTAAAATAACATTGAACTAGACCATGTTAATAAGGTTTGCAAACAAGATTCTTTGGCAAAAACTGTTCAACTGTTCTCTTCAAGGATAAGTCGACCCTATATTTGTGTGCAAGCTAAAAGTCTTGTGTGTAAAGTCCCAATTTATGCTACCCCCCTAGTCACAATCATCAGTATGTCACCTGCATCAAAGCCAACAATTGCTGTCACACAATTTGGCATCAGCTATTACTGGTCAACAAAAACACAAACATATTTCTGAATTGAGCCCAGACACGAATATAGACAGGAATGATGTCAAGATTACATTCCCCTATCACAGATTGTATTGTGTGATGATACCATGAACAGGACTCATTATTTTCACCTATTTGTCAAGTGAGATATTAAGCAATCAATTTTTGTCAGTAAAACAACTTTTCTTGAACAAACACTGATGAGCATGCTGTTTGTTTGCTGTCTTGGTGAGAGTTAGACAAGCACATCAATACTAATTTCATCTCTGTGCTCAGTTCAGAAATACGTGGTTAGCCTAGCTTACCTCAAATAGTGGAAGGAGTTAAAGTTGCGTTCAAACTAGGGCTGCACGATATTAGGAAAACATGCAATATGTGAT
>JANJYP010081485.1:0-24017 GCA_024605115.1 Rastrelliger brachysoma | reverse complement strand
TTGAATGAAGTGTAATTGTGACAGTGAAGAACTGTAGTTGTCTGCTAAAAAATGTGCGTATATAAAGTCAGGGTGGGCTTTTGGAAAAAAGTCTTGACCGTAAACTGGTGGTAACATGTTCCGACATAGTTGCATGCTTTGTAAGGGGGGAGGGGTGGTAAGTAGCAAGCCTGTAGCTAGGCGAGCGCCCTCTGGTGGTTCGCTTAATTACATTCAGTCAATGTTAGGCTCAACTGTTAAAGCTGGCAAATCTTAACTACTGAATGTGATTTAAAAAAAAAAAAAAAAAATTAGGGGCAAATTAACTATTTATGGCTATTTATTGAAAGTTTCAAACAGTGAAATCAAAATATTGATATGAAAACGTTGTGATGTCATATTAAAGTAAAAAGAAAGTTACCAAAAAGTGCAAAGTAACAACTTGAGGAATAACTGAAATAATTGACTTGAGTAAGATTACGTCGGTTTCTGTATATTTTCGGTTAATTGCCTAGCTTTTGTCTGCATATAGTTGAGTTAATATATTTCAAAGTAGGTCTACACGTGCCAGTGGGTTTTCATTTGTTACAACTGGAAAAATGGTAACACGATATCAGTACTGTAGTTTTATATACATGACCTAGGCCTACAGTTTTTGTATATGAACTGCATATAAAACTTTATAGGCTGTGTTATCTTCATTTTTAGGGTCAAACTTTTATTTAGGGAGAGGGGCCAAAAATGTGTCTTGATGGCAAAGGTTGCAGACCACTGAGCTAGGCGCTGCAGCTGTAGAGGCGCTTTATAACTATAACTTTATCAACTGACTGCCTGGTTTGAGTATGGAAGGTAATTGTAATCTATATTCAAATTAAAATACATGTTCAGAAATGCTTCATTTTAAGAATGTCTGCATTTAATAAAATTAATAATCAATGCTGTTATTTGCATTTTTATTTTCTACTTCAAGACTGCTCATTCTTTACTAAATTAAAATGAAAAAGAAAAATACATTTGAGATTTTATTTTCAAAATATGCCCCAGCAAATATATATCAAAATTGAATTTAAATGTAAAATTAGAAAATTAAAAAGCATTTTAAGAAATGCCTTTTCATTTTAAGAATGTGGATGTATTATTTGACTCAAAATTGATCAATCCTATTTGCACATTCTTATTCAAGACTCATTCTTTTACTATTTTAAAATGAAAGATTTGAGAGTTAATTTAAAAAATGTGCCACAGCAAATTTGAAATGTCAAATTAAATTATTTGCAGAAATGCCTTAATTTTAAAAATGTGTTTGCATAACCTGACTGAAAAATAAATCAACCTATTTGCTTTTAAAAAATGTGCCACAGCAAATGCATATCAATTTGAAATGTCAAATTTGAAAATATAAGTATATATATATATATATATAAAAAACAACCTCTTCATTTTCTTTGATTATGACTAAATTAACAGTCTTGAAGAAAATGAAAAAGCAAATAGGTTGATTAATTTTATTTTTCAGTCAGGTAATGCAAACACATTTTTAAAATTAAGGCATTTCTGCAAATAATTTAATTTGACATTTCAAATTGATATGCATTTGCTGTGGCACATTTTTTAAATTAACTCTCAAATCTTTCATTTTAAAATAGTAAAAGAATGAGTCTTGAATAAGAAAATGCAAATAGGATTGATTAATTTTGAGTCAAATAATACATCCACATTCTTAAAATGAAAATGCATTTCTTAATGCTTTTTAATTTTCGAATTTTACATTTAAATTCAATTTTGATATATATATTTGCTGGGGCATATTTTGAAAATAAAATCTCAAATGTATTCATTTTAATTTAGTAAAGAATGAGCAGTCTTGAAGTAGAAAATAAAAATGCAAATAACAGCATTGATTATTAATTTTATTAAATGCAGACATTCTTAAAATGAAGCATTTCTGAACATGTATTTTAATTTGAATATAAATGTGGTGTTACACTTTAATAGGGTTCCCAATAAAGCGCAAGACATTTTTTTATTTATAGATAAATATTCTGTATTTTTTCATTACTGTACCCAAAACACTGATTTGTGTACCAAGGTACGTACCGATACTGCTTTTTGTGTAACACCCCTAAAAAGAGCTATGAGGTTGACAGAAGTCAGCAGCACAAATTAACATAATTTTATGTATAGGTTTTTCTTTCTTTAATCATTCCTCCTGTTCATATTGTCTATTAGAAGATACCGTCATAATGCATTTGCAATATAAGTAATGGGAGGCCAAAATCCAGTCTGCCTTCTGTGCAAGTTTATCTGAAGCTAATATGAAGTTACAGCTGTTGAAATTGGTCAAATTTAATGGATATCTTGCCGAAGCGCTTTGCTCCCACTGCAGCTCAACAGGGAAACCGTCTGTAAATGTGGCAGGTATCTATTTGATAGGTCTTACGCGGACTGCTGAAGTCTTCATACAAGATTTTGATAATCCTGTAAATGTTTATATAGAATGACTGTGCACACTGTGGATTTTGGCTGTCATCACTCATACTGAAAGGACATTTTGAAGGTGATCTTTTAATAGCCAGTACGAACGAGGGAAATATTACAGTGAAGAAAACCCCTTTCAGTTATTTGGGCACCTGATTGTTAAGACAGACCTGGAAAAATTGTGAATATGTCCTCGTTAAAGCTGCTGAGGCATAAACGCTCAATCTGGTCAGGACCAGCTGGGATTTTTAGAAATGCTACAGGGTGATGAGTCAGTGTCTACACAGCCACCTCTACCCCTTTCAGATCCCATCAGTCTGTAAAACTGTCTTTCATTTCATTATTTTTCATATTTAACATAACTGTTTGTGTAGCTAGCGACTAGTCTTGTGATTTGATTTCTTCACACAAAGGTCTGACTTCACTTCCAAAAATAAACTTCTGCCTAGAAGCTGTTTTGTTGTTGGCCTAGAGGTAGCAAAATATAGGACTGCAACTGAGGATTTTTGGTTCTCTTAATTTGTTGATTAGATTTTAATCAATTTTATTTATTACATCTGGTAAAAATGTCATTTGCTCCATATAGCATATAAATAATCGCTTATCTATTAAACAGCTGAAAAACCTTTTGATATACTGAAGTGTCCTGCCTTTTTCTTAGTATTGGCTATTATAATTGTTGGCAGTTAATTTTTCAGTGATGGACAAATCAGTAATAAGCACTAAAGCTAAATATAAATCTTCAGATATTGTAAATGTAAGGGGAAAAGGACTGGAGGACAGTATTGATGTAAACAGTGCAAACAAACATTACAACACTGTCTTAATCAGTGTTAAAATACTGCTGTCAGCCTGTGTAACACCCTCTGTGTGTAATCTTTAAGCTGCATGCAAATATAAACTCCCATAGCCCCCTAAAAACTGCAACTTCCCAGAAACAAACAGGACATGACCTCTGTGTCCTCCATGGTAGCAAGGCCCTGAGTGTTATGTTTGATACTCGTCATCTTGTGGTTTGAGTTTCAGTTTTAGCTTTGTATTTAGACCAGCAAACTGAAAGGTATAATATCAGCGTTAGTGTTTATGGGTGGATTTTTTTTTTTTGGTTATGTAAAGCGATGCCTCCCTGCCATAGAAAGACCTCCTTTCACTTTCACAGCCAGAATTGGCTGAGGACCAGGAGGTGGAGCAAGTCAGCCTGTTTTTAAATACCTGGGGACTGTTAGATCATGTAGGAAGCATTTACAAAAATTCCAGATTGCAGAGTAAAGATTGTCCCTGCTGTGTTAACGTGGTAATTTTGATGTGCAGCCAATGCACTTTAAACAGAGTATACCAATCTCTAATTGGAAGCATACTCACTTTTAATCTTGCGTCCTGGTTGGAGAACCTAAGTGTCAAAAGCAAGGTAAAGCTTTCCAGAGTGGGTAAACTTGGCAGTATGATAACAGACTGCAAATAAACCCAACTGTCCACTCTCTGTGGTGAAGCAGTTCATCACTTAAGTGACAATCTTAAACATCCGCAACCTTCCCTTAAATCACCTCTGCAAAGGTACAGAATTCAGTGTACCTATAAAGTATTTTAATCAGTCAGGGCAGCCACTTTTTGAAACCAGTCTACCTCAGCACACAGCACTTTATCTATTTATTTAGCCCTAATTCAGATGTCATGGAGTGCCTGGTGCTCAGTTTAAATGTAGCTCCTACTGTGTATTTTTTATTTTTTAATGTCCTGTCTGGATTTTTGCACATGCCAGCCAAGGACAAATTTCTGCCTTTTGCATGCGGAAAGTAGACAAAGTATTTTCTATAATTGCCATCTGTTATACCTCCTTCACCTTGTCATTCGAGTGCCAGCAGCTGATTCATGCTGCATTGCAGCACTTCTAAGTGTTTTTTTTTTTTTTTTTTTTTTTGTCCCAAGAAGAGTGAGATTTGCCAAGATTTAAGCTCAGCACAGAGCATGCATCCTTTCTTTGAATTGATAATTTTCTGAAGGCATGTCTGCACTTGTGACTGTCTTGTCTTGTGGTGTTCTACTTGCATGTACAAGTGATATTATGGTTTGACATTAGTTACAAAGCCTTAGTTTGTTACAGCTGCAAGTGAAACAGAAGCAAATCAGATCTTGAAGCAAACTCCTGGTGTGGCTTCTCACCACCACCTTCGTTGCTCCATCCAGCCCAGCTTGGTGTTGCTGAATCAGGGCTGTAGCTGGCAGTTGGAAACTTTCCAGGCCTGGAGAGGGAAGGGAGGAGCTGGCGGTGCAAATCGCTTGGTCCTCAACATCTGATCAGTCAGCTGCCTCTGTTACAGCGATGTTCAGCCAGCTTGTCTTTTTAACTCTTGTGTTTTTGTGTGCGCAGAAAACATCCACACCAATCGATGAGAACAATAATTTGAATTCAGGTCTGTTGGTTATTGAGCATCCTCAAGTCTGAAATACTTTGAGTTAAAGTCTGCTGAGTCACTCTCATCTCCCATGCTGCCCCCCTCCCACCCCTGTGCTGCTGTAGCTCTGCCCCTCTCCTCCCCCTCCCTCCTGCTGCCTCTCCGTCAGCTCTCTCAGGAAACGGGGCTAGACACAGTGTAAGCAGCAGTAACGGTGGCAGCAGCGGTGGCTGTCTTCAACAGACGTGCTGTGCCTACCACAGAGGGGAGTACTTCTATCAACAAGCCAATAGCTCCGACAGGAATTTTTCATTACACAGTTGTTAGGCAAGGAAGCAGGGAGGTGGGGGAAAGCTGATGTCATTAGCAGGGGTGTGCGAGTGCATCAGCAGCCATGTCACATGCTGCTAGGTGGGTCAGTGATGCGGACGGAGATGCATGGCAGTTGCACCGGGCACAGAGGCAGCAGGTTAGCTCCCCCGTCAGCCAGGGTAGGGGGGAAAGATGTGACGATGGGGGAAGTTTTTAATGAGATGTCTCTTTTACAGAAGCAGTTTGTATGACTAATCTCTCCTTGCCCTTTTTCCCTATTTAACGCATTCGACTGTTAACAACTGAGTTCCTTGTCTAACACTTTCTCTCCCCTCTTTTTCTTCATTTCTGAACTGGATCTTGGACCCAAAAGAGTCGGAGCTGGCTGCAGTGGGCAGCAAGAGGATGTTGTTCCCCAACTGTGGTGGCATGCCTGGCTCCCAGGACATACAGTCATCCGGTGGCCCGCAGAGTGTCACAGACCTGGGCCTGGGCCTCCAATCTCTCAGTTTATCCGGCTGGGACAGACCCTGGAGCAGCCAAGAGATGAATACACACACTTCTCCCTCCCAGGTTCAGACTAGCTCGCCCTCCAGTGAGTACCAGCTCCTCGTTTAAGAATCACTGATAAAAGCCTTCTCCCTTCATTATACCACATAATATCCTCTAGTATGGTGGAGTTTGTTACAGTAGCTCTCCCCATGACCCCGTTTATTCGGATATCGCAGATACTTAAGTCTCACGGGTTGTCTTTTTATTTGTGTACTGGTCATTTGTACTGAAATGTCACGGTTGGTTATTAACAGCAGTGTTTTTGTGCGTTGGAACAGGCTGTAGCGTCACTAGGGAGGATGATGTGGCACTTTTGCTTAGCTGCATCTCTAGCCATCTAGAAGGCACAAAACAATCCGGTAAAGCTCCATTTTTCCTCTCGAACCTCTATAGGCTTCCTGTGGATGTGCTTTAATGAAGTGATCATCCTTAATATTAAATCATATTACCTGTTGATCACACATTGTTGCCAAGATGTGTGGGTATTTTACAGCATGGTTGGGGTAGAATATAAACAAAAGTAGACAATCCTAAATGCTTAACATGGGTGAACTAAAATTATTTAAATGCTCATATTTCATCAGTTGAGACAATCATGTCCTTTGGGAGCTTGTACAACTACAATCATCTCCCATTTGTCCTGACCCATTTGTATCGCTGTAGTTTCATCGCTGCATGTCTAAAACGACCCCAGCATAACTTCATTTAGAGCTTTCTAAACTGGGCCTGCAACAAAGTGGGACAGAGCTTTTGAATGCGGCCTACAGCTGAATAATCCCCCTAGAGCCTCATGTTGAGTACACTGTTACAGGCCACGCAGTACATATCTATCACAGTTGCTAGCTGACTCACTAGGTTATCAAAAGGAAAAAAAGACGCTGGTTAATACTTAAAGAATTGCTGCTTAGCTGTGAATGGACTTTGTTTAGGAAATGTGACAGATGAACTGTTACCTAGACATTTTTACAAGAGGTTTTTTTTTTTTTTTTTTTTTTTTTAAATTTAGCTTCTGACATAGTGAAGTCACATTCGTTATAGGTTACATATGAGCATTTTTGATTTCTTTTGGCAGCCAGCTTGAACATCAATGATCTATACTGCTGTTTTTCAGGTGCTTATAAATCAATATGGATCTTTACATTCAGCAAACAAACCCACTCTTTAATTTTGATTGCCAAACATACTGGACTACTTGCACAGAAATATTCATGAGTCAACTTGATATGATTTTACATGCACCAACTTGTCTCGTTCATCCCAGTGCTAGGGATCCTGAACAGTCCTTTTGGCGGTATCCTCGGAAATCCTCCAGGTTACCTGCCCCCGGAGTCCGTGAGCATGACTTCTAACTTCCTGGAGAAGTACCCTGGCATGGCTCGCCTGACAAACCGACTGGACTCCAGCTCCTTTCTGGACTCACGCTCCACCAGTCCTGAAGACTCGGAGACCAGTGGCTTCAGCTCCGGCTCGGACCACCTCTGTGATGTGCTGGTATGGCATACTTGTTCTCCCACTTCATTTCATGTGTTGGAGGCAAATATTAACTTACACTCCCCTAATGACCTAAAATTGGACAGCAAGGTTCTCAAATGATTGAAGAAACGGACTTTCAAACAGGGTTAATTAAGTGACTGGCCTTTCCTATTTTTCTTCATATAGTTTCATATATTTGAAATTGGGTCTTTCAGTTGTTTATATTGGCTCCAGTTTCAGTGTCAGGCATGAAAACTGCACCTTTCGGCAAAGTTTTGAGATCATTTTTGTGTCAACACCTTTTGAGCAGCATTTCAAATCGCCTGTTAACAATGACCCGCTTGATGCATGGCCTGTCTACAGTACATGCTCCTGTCCATATTTCCCACAGTGCTGTATGTCTCCAGTATCTGTCCGGTACAGATGTGGTAAGTGAAGGTTAACGCCACTAGCTAAGAAGAGTGTGATTTAAGGACTGCACTGTGCACTTTGTTCTGATAACGTTATGTACTGGGTGTCAAGTGTTACGAGCTGTCCACACGAAGAGCATTAGTTGTAGTAATAGTTGTAGTAGTTTTGTATGCAATTTTGGCTAAACAGTTTGTCTTTTGTATATATGTGTTAATAAAAACGTAGTAGAGTAAATATTGAAGTGTCTGGATGGATGGTCGCAAGTTGTTTGGAGGAAAAAAGTGGTACACGTCTTTTTGAATATCTAATATCAAACCAATTCAACTGCAGTAGATACGAAATGCGGGCCTCACTGTCTTCTTTGATTTTCAGGGAAGTTTATATTACCAGTATTGGTCAATTATCTGGCCATGTCTTTCCCTTCAGTCGACTTTGCGGATTTCCCCTCCCCTGCCTTATATCGCATCAAATATGCAAAAGGATCTGATGCGACTGGGCTCCCGTCTGGAACCCCAGGACACCAGCTCTCCTGTGGCGCTGCCACCCAGCGCCAGCCCTGCCTCCCCAGCCTTTTCCAATCGCTGGCGTGCTAGCGCTCCATGGCATGGTGCGGACATGCTTAACCAGTCTAATGATGCATTCAGCATTGAGAGGGAAGCCCAAATGCACAGACAGGCTGCAGGTACATTTTTAAAAAATAGACTTAACATCTCTAATTATCACTGAATTAACATGGTAGTTGTGATGGCTTAGTGGACACATGTCAGCTCTGAAATTTTGCTTCACCCTTCAGCTGTAAATGAGGCCACCTTCACCTGGAGTGGCCAGCTGCCCCCCAGGAACAACAAAGATCCTGTGTACTCCAGCAAGGTCTTTCTTGGTGGCGTGCCCTGGGATGTCACAGAAGGTAAAAGCTGCTGTGAACATCTGTCTACTTTCATTTCATTCATAATGATACATTCAACAGCACAAATAAACTGAATTAAAATTATTTAAAATACAAACTAACTTTTGTTGGTCAAAAAGGAATGAGGAGAAATTAAAATATTTAGAAAATAAAAGTCACTGGCAAATAGAAACTTCTGAGAGGGGATGTCATCAAGGCAAGAGCAGTGAAGATTTCAAGGCAAAAGCAAAATATCGAGAAACTTGGATACAATTTTAAAGTTAGAGAACATTAGTTGTTTGTGTTTAATACAGTGAAATGGATGAGCAGCCCTGCTTCCACAGTATACATGGTAGAGAAGTCAGGATATAATGTGTGCAGGAATTGTTCAAAAGTAATTGAAATGTTTTAAGTCAACTGTCACAAATCATTGGTACCACCTCAGAATTAACCTGACGAAGTGTCAACATGCAAGTCTAACATTTCAAACTCTACAAACTAGTGATGCGTGGGTCGGCGCGTTTTTAAAACCCGCCCCGACAGCAGATCCAACCCGCCTGGCCCTGCAAAAAAAGGCGCAGATAATGACCTGAACCCGACCCACACGGGGACGGGCAGTGAACTTGCATTGCCAAGATGGAACATACCGATAAGAACTCATCTGTAACACTGTAAGCAGAGAACCCTGCTTTTATGACGGTGGTCATGTCAGTAGTCTTTAAAAAGCATAGCCTGTAGAGTATATAATGCAAAAAGTAGGGTACCCTAATATTCATATTTACAAGGATATTTATTTGTCACATAGTTACTGACGTAAAACATGCGAAATGAAACTATCATAGCAGCAGCTGGCAAAGGCTCCCTGCTCCTCCCCGTGACATCTGGGCCCAGAGACCTACAGAGAATTTGCGAATCTAGCCGGGAGGCACAGAGATGGCACAGGAGATGGCGCAGGCACGCACCAAGTCCACATGCACCGGGAAAAGGCAAGCTGAATCACAACAAGACGCGGAGGAGACATTCACTCACTCCCTCTGTGCAGTCTACAAACAGTGAGGAGCCAGCCTCTGCATCTCATCCACCAAACGCGGCCGGCACCGTAATAGGCTATCGTAATTTTTGTAATATCTCTGACAGTTACTAATTGAGAAATGTGCGTTTTTATCCTTTTGACCCGCCTCGCTCGCACCCGCAATATTTTAAACTACAACCTGCCCGCCCCGTGGGTTGACCCGCAGATATCCGCGGGTCACGGGTCGACCCGCGCATCACTACTACAAACAGTATGTCAGTCTTACTCCCTCTGGTGTGTGCTGTATTATTTTTGATTTCCTCTGCACAATTACATCACTGGTTGAACAAACAGCATTGACTATTTTACCGGAATTTTTCACAAATGTATAACTGGATATGTTGAGGTATGTTTTTATAATAGAGAAGTAGATGGCAGTTAACAAACACATTTTGGTTAACACATTCATCACTCTTTTTTGCCATGTTATTGCCACATTATATTAAATCCTGATGCTTTTTATGTGAAACACTTTGAATTGCCTTGATTTTGAAATGTGCTATACAAATTTTAACTAACTTAACTTTTTTTTTTTTTTTCAGTTGGCCTGATCAACACCTTCAGTGGCTATGGCCCTCTGACTATAGAGTGGCCGGGTAAGGATGGGAAGCACCCTCGCTGCCCTCCCAAAGGTAACGTCGCTAAAGGTAATGACAGTCTGGTAGGGTATACTTTATTTCTTCCTAGATTTTTAGGGTGGCACTGTGGCACACGCGGCATGCTGGTGAGTTTCACTGTCAGGTCTTTTTTTTTTTTTTTTTTTTTTTAAAGCCACTTCATATGGTGAAACACTGACTTAACACTGATAATTGGAGTTTCGCTGACTTCTAGACTTTTGATTTAGTTTACTAACAGTTTCCCTTGGGTTGAATGTTTTGGTAGGTTACTTGGTAGCTGGTAGCTTTAAAGGAGTTGCCTTTCACAGGTAGCAACAGTCAATTTTCTGAATGGATATTTGGCGTTTTTGACATTAAAAAAAAAAAAAAAAAAAAGTTCTGACAGAGCTTCCACTTGCCTATGATTATTGGGGAAACACTGAATAGTAATTAAAGGCTGGTAAGTATCCTCCACATGTTTGAGGATCTTCTTGTAACCCTGGCTTTCACTAAAACTGGTTTCTGACTAATTCCTTCACTATTTGAAAGATTTCACCTTGCCACAGCTGAAACTAATATTTCCATTGTCAAATCAAGCAAAATGCCAAACATATATGGGTGTCATCTTCAATAAATTGATCAGTTAAGATATTAAGTTTTAATATTTTGACACTGTTGGCACAAGCTGTTTCTGTACCTCTGTTCCCTTAAAGGGATTATCCAGAGTAAAAAGCGTCTGGATGTTTGGGAGAACGTACATTGAGTTGATATCAAAATCACATCAACTGGATGTGTTTTGACAAAGTTAGATTTTGATAGTTTTAGCAGAAGTGCATTTAACATGGATGGTCGAGGGGCAGCTTGATATCAACTCAACTCATTTACACTCAAACATCCAGAAATTTACCTATAATGCATTTTACTCTGGATAATGCTTTAAAATTGCCGACATTCTTACAGCTGGCAAATGGTGTAATTTAATACTTGACTACATTCACTGCCTTTTTTCTAATTGGGCTAAGCTGTAGTTGTCTTAAGAATCGGTGTATAAGATTTGGTAACATCTGGCAGTGAGAATGCAGATTGCCACCAACTGAATCTCTCCACCGCCCTTTCAAGTGTGTAGAAACTACTCGCAATAAATACTAGCTTATTTATTCTGGGCTACAGTAGAAACATGGTGGATCTGTTCCTTGTGTAGATATAAAGGGATCATTCTTAGGTAACACCACAATTGTTCATGGGATAATAAATTAATTAAAGCATAAGAATATTACTTTTTTGCCAAGTCACTTTCCTCTAGATACCGCTAAATCTTGAAACACTGGTCCTGAACCACACTGAATGCTAGCTGAATGAATGTTCATGCTCTGGGAGTTGCCATGCTTCTATATCCTGAAGTATTTTGCTGTTTTTATAGGCTATGCTTATCTAGTCTTTGATAATGAGCAGTCCGTGCGGGCATTACTCCATGCCTGCACCAAGGACCCATTTCACCCCGAGGATTACCGAGAGTACTACTTCAAGATGTCAAGCCGGAGGATGCGGTGCAAGGATGTGAGTAGAAACTGGATGAATGCGAATGCAGAATCTAACACTGATAAATGGTATGCGGGGGAAAAAACTGTTCATTTTTTAAAAAGCCTAACATATTTTTTTTGCAGGGCTGAAGGATTACATTTCTCAAGAAGGATGTACCTTTTTTTTTTTTTATAATCATTGCTAGGTCTGAATAATCAAGCTTCCAGTACATGTTTGCTTGAATGTTCCAGTTAGAGTTCAATGACCATGAGTCACTTTGTGCAAAGCTTTGACTAGTGTCCATAGCACAGAATATCAATCAGACTCACTGTCTTATTTATTCTCTGACCAAATGTTTTTAGATTTTTACATAAGTTTGCCCAGTTTTAGCATTTAATGACTGAACTGGAAAACTACCTCTGACATTCTGCAGAAGTCAGGCTGGTTTATAAAATGAGGATCTTGCACTGAAACACTGTTGGCACTAGTATCTGTGAATTTCAAATTTAACAAGCTTTCCTCAATTCTAGTTTTTTTTTCACTGGGGAAGGTAAGCAACATGTCTCTCGTCCCCTGCTCCAGGTTCAGGTGATCCCATGGGTGATCTCTGACTGTAACTACGTGCGCTCTCCGGCTCAGCATTTGGACCCCAGCAAAACTGTGTTTGTCGGCGCGCTGCATGGCATGCTCAACGCTGAAGCGCTGGCCAGCATCATGAACGACCTGTTTGGAGGAGTCATGTACGCTGGTATTGATACGGACAAACACAAATACCCAATAGGTAAGATGGTGGGTGTTGAGTGGACACTGGTGCTTTTTACAGTGAATCATGCTATGAACCAAAATATTATGCTTCTAGAGATTTTCAGCTGAAGAGATGTCAGTGAGATGTTGTGCTTGTGAGTCTGCTGTAGGTTTGTGGCATAATTTTCAAAAGTTCCAGATTCAGATGATGAAATAGAAAATGAAGCCTCTGCTCAAATGTGACTGAGCCAGTACTCCTACTTTAACTGCAAAATTTCATAATATTGTCACACTGCAACTAGTGTCTGGTGTACATAAGGAAAGTAAGCAGTGTAGATTTGAACTTAAAGTCCTGAGTCAGACTCTTTGTGTAATTTTGAAGGAGCTCAGCATTGAGGAAACGGGAAGCATTTATCTTTAGACTTAATATTCTAGTAGGTTCATATAAAAAGTAATCACAAATGAATTACCTCTACAGTGCTTTTCTTTCATACTTATACTTTATTTCTTGTAGGGTCTGGACGTGTCACTTTCAACAATCAGCGCAGTTACATGAAGGCTATCTGTGCTGCCTTTGTGGAGATCAAAACCCCCAAGTTTACAAAGAAGGTAGGAAAATATTCAGCAATTACTTTTTGTAATTAGTTTTTTATCACTGCTGCTGTGGAGTGACTACATTCGTGTTTATGCACTTGAACTGGAAAATCAATATATAGCTATAAATCAGTTTAATATTTAAAGAGCGTATAAAACACTGGTTGCAGCATGAATGCTCTGAGCATTAGTGTCAATGTATAAAACTAATTAACTTTTACTATACAATGTTGTAATCAGCAGTTTCTCATTTAAATTAAAATAAAGACCTGCCTTGAGATGCCTTCTGTTGTAATTTGGCACTATATAAATAGATTGACTGACTTTCAGCAGTGGAAGTGTTGTAAATCGAGCCACATGGTTTTTCCTGATCTCTCAGGTCCAGATTGACCCGTACCTGGAAGACTCTGTGTGTCAAATTTGCCTTCGCCAATCTGGGCCTTTCTTCTGTAGACACCAGGTCAGTGTAACGTCCTGGTGTGTTCAGGTCTAATGACTTGCTGCAGATATATAATGCAGGTACTTCAAAGAAAGAACAATACCAGCAGGTGTGGACAAACCCTAAAAGGAACTGCTCAGTACTTTGAGTACTTTGATTTTAATGTTTTATGTCTACATCTGTCACCTTAAAATAGAAACATCTAGCTTAATGAGAGGTTTGGGGAGGCAGATTTACTTCTAAAGCACACTTCATAAAAACCTTGAACTTGATACAGATTATAATGAATCAGCTGGGGGGGTCATTAAGGGATACTTGTGGGTAGTTTTGATTGGTTATACAATTGACCTTTTGCTAAGCCCCGCCCTGGAATGCAGACTGGCCAATCACAACGCAGCCAACTTCCTCCGACACTTTCATGACAGCGCTCAGCTGTTAACTGCAGTGACGGTGATGCTCTCCTTCGCTCTGTTCAAGACCTACTTTATTCCACCTCCGCTATTTATAAGTTAAATCACAGCTGGAGGACGCAGTGGATCCGTCAGAGCGTCTAGCAGACAATGTTAGCATGGTGGAGTGAGGTACAGTTGAAGAGAGAGGGAACGGTGACAGTAAGAAGCTGGTAAATCTCACAACACCTCCACCCAACCTGCAGCTCCACCTCTAACCTCTCAGTCTGAAAGCCTTTAGCTTTATAATAACTACAATAACAGTGAGTAACAGTCCTACCCAACTTTACAGGAACAGCGCTGCTCCTTGACATCATGTGTGCCAGCCTCCGTCTTGATCATCAGCTGATGTGGCGACTCACTTTTCGATGCTGTTGCCTCTTTTTTGAATTCATTATGTCAATTTATTGTTATGCTGATGTCCTGTATGTAACCCTGAAAGGCTGATACTGTAAACCTCTGTCTGCTTTGGTCAGAAACACAATTTGTCGCGTTGTAAAAAGCTGGACAGAGCTGTCATGTTGAAAGAAGTAACACTTTTGTCAGACTTGGCAACAGTACCCAAGGGGGGCGTGGCTTAGCGAAAGGTCAATTGTTCTCAGCAGATTAGTTAAAACCTTTTCCTTGTTCAGCTTTAACAAAGTGTTTCTAATTGTGTATTGAGTTCTTCTATGCAGTTAGAGATTGCTGACATTACAGGTGCTCTCACTTTAGACTATTGCTTTTGGACTTGTAGCTATGTTACGTTCAAGATCAAATAAATTAGAGCACAGTGCCATGAAAAAATTTAAGAGAAACGTTGTAATTACCCTTTAATTTTGTCATGATGTTGGAAATTGATCTGAATGTTTAAAATTATTGTAGCCTCTAATACATGGCTAATATCTGTTACTATCCAGGGCTGCTTCAAGTACTACTGCCGCTCTTGCTGGCACTGGCGGCACTCCACGGAGACCTTGATCAACCACCGGCCCCTCATGCGCAACCAGAAGAGCAGTTATTGAAGCCTGAGTGGAGGGATCTGAAAACCCTTCAGAGCCAGAGGAAGAGCCCCCCCTGATATGGGGTGGTGCTGCCCACCATGAATAGCACGTGTGCCAGATCTCCCTCAGCACGAGGGGACCGTGGCACCAGGGTTATCACTGTATTCACTTTTGCACTTGCTACATTTTTACTGTTGTTCACAGTGGCACTATGCACCTTGTTAGGAGACAAGGGAACCTTCAGTTATGCTTTCCCCAGACTTGAGGCTAGACAGAGTTGGGAGTCAGCCTAGTGTTAAGTAGTGGATTAAAATGCCAAATTTTTTTTCATTTTTGTTTACATGCGTTGCATAGTGAAGAGCAATCACGCAAGTCTCATTGCCGTTCATTGGCAAATGCCATACAGTGCCTTTAAACTTTTATTTTTTTTCCCCTCCCTCCTCCTTGCTACCCAGTTGGCATCTGTTTTTCCTGTGCAAGCCAACTGGTGTTTCTTACTTTTTGGGAGTTGAATGTTGGGCTTCATTTAACCAGTCGCATTTCAGACATTTTTACGCAGTTTTTTACTAATTTGTACACAAACGGTTTTAAGTCATGACATAAAAATTTTGAACAGAATTCTACCAGGTGGCTGTTACGGGAAAATCCCCCTTTTTACTTTTTTTTTTTTCTTTTTTCCTCATACAGTGGCTTTTTTTTTCTTTTTTAATTTGCCCTCAACTAAACGGGCACAAAATGTTAGAAGTACTCCTTTAACTGACTTTGTTGGTCCAGTTACATTTAATGTATCTAACAGTGCAGCATACGGATTAATTTTTTTTTCCTTTTGTTTTTCAATCAACGTTGAGACGAGTAGAGTGAACATTCATGTTTTGATTGTACACGGTTTGATTTTTTGCACTTTTTTAATTTGCACTTCGGAGAGGTGGCAGTGGTTTTTAATCACTTTTGTACATCAGCAGGGGGACACGCCTATGTTAGAACAGCTGCTTGTTTCCTGTTGAATGTAAGAACTTCCACATTGTTGGCAAAATCTAGCCAGAGCTTGAGTAGACCCCAGTTATGTGTCCACGCTTTCTTAGCCCATTTTGCCTTCCTGTTCCAGTGGACATAAATGCGTAGAAGCTGTGTGCCAAAGACAAAAATGTCTTTTCTTTATCACTTAGGTTTGTCATGCTGAGCTTGTTTTTTCAGCTGCTTTTTAGAGTTTTGAAAGTCTACCTCATTGTGGTCTGCCAAGTTTGCTGCTACTTACAGTTGTGGAGTATGTTCAGATTGGGCACAATAAAGGTGTTTAAGCATTACCCGCCATGTTTGGTCTCTTATTGAATACTGTCTGGACTCTCCAGTTTTACGTTTTATAGTGCAAGTTGGGAATGTTGAAAAATGTTTTCAATACAGACGGGTGAGTTTACATATCTGGATTACACACAATGTTTAAGTCATTAGGACAAAAACACAGTACATATGTGGCTTTGTAAAGTTGTAATGCTTAACATTTACAGGGTGTTTATGCTCCAGGAATTAATCTTAAAATAAGTTGTTGGGTTGAACCTCAAAGTACTGTTTGACAGTGTGTTACAGTAAATATAGCATTCAGTTCTAATAGTGTCTTCGATCTGTGGTGCAGCTTCCTGGTCTGATAAACGCCCACATCTATCAAACTGCTTCGGTGATTAAATTTGTATCATATGAATCAAGTGATGTAAAGTCATTTTCTCAGCTTTACCAGAAAGTACAACACTGACTAGCTGCATGTAATACTGAGCTGTTCATAGCCTCCAGATAAGAGAGGTTCACATCCAAGGTAACACTGCAAGATGTTTCCCTCACTGCAATCATTCTTTCTGTTCATACTGGCCATTGTAGGATTATTTTAAGCTTTCAGTGCACACGACAGCCAAATTTTTTGCAAAGAAGCTTCAGCAGTCTGAGTCATATCAAGTGGATTTCTGCCACATTTAGTCTTGAGCATCAATATCCCTCTTTGTGTTTGCTGAGCTGCAGTGGAAGTACGGTAACAATGAGGGGCTGTAATACTGAAAGACCTACTTTATCATTCAGACAGCTGAATTCATATTCACACCGATACATTTTAGCAAAACATGAGTACATGTGATTTGTCAGCACCAACAGGAGGAATGATTACAGCTCATCTAGACACCTGACTCTTTTTTTGCCTCAGTTTCAACAATGATAGAGGGAGGGGAATTACCTAGTTTAGGTCTGTGGCTGGATTCAAACCAGGGATGCTGCGGTTAGGGGTTACCATGGCGCTCCACACTGCACTGTTAAAACTGTAAACCTGTTCTTCTACGCCTTTAGCTATTTCATGTGTGATTATGGCAATAACCCTTCTTTCATGAAGTGTTCACATTGACTTCACCTTAATAGACATAAATATCTTAACTGTTGATAGTAAACAAAGTTTGGGTTGTGGACACCAAATGACTTAAAAATGTCAAATGAATGAAAAATGAGTAATTGTTAGTTGTAGCACTTGAATACATCCATGACTGTAGTGTTTTTGCAACTGTGATTAAACCTGGATGAACTGTAACATCACATGACCTGAACATCAAATTTTGACCTTTCCTCAGAGAAATTAATAGTAATAAATAAAATCCATACCAGCTTTAACAGAATTATAGAGACACTCCAGTTAGTCTAAGAGTCTGTTTTATACAGCTGTAGTAAACTTCATTTTCATTTTCCTGTTTCATACAAATGGATCATTGATAAGTTGATTAGTGAGTACAAACAGCAGGGACTCATTCTACATGATTAGATCTCTTTATTACGAGGCATATTACACATGATCCTACAATCCTCGTGGTGTTTTGAAGTTCATTCCAATAGTTGGCTGAGTGACTTGAAGGTTGGAAAGGCCACCGAAGTCCTGGGAGGGGAGTATTAAAATGTATTATTATTTGGATAGATAGGAAAAATTATATTTGTAAGCTTAAGTTTAAACTCACCAGCATCTTGAGCATTTCCTTTGTGTCGGGATCGACCTCGATGAGTTCCTGGTCCAGAGCAGAGATCTAGAGGAAGAGATAGAAAACACATGAGCTGTCTGAAGTAGTAGTGGTAAATCTGCTGCCTCTTCACACACACACACACACACACACACACACACACACACACACACACACACACACACACACACACACACACACACACAGAGAGGCTGGGACAGTAAATAGTGGACACACCTCTGGGACGTAGTTGTCCCTCCTCTCTCTCTCCTCCTCCTGCAGCTTGATGGAAATTCCTCTGACTGGACCGCGCTGGATACGCTTCATCAGGTGCGTCACATACCTGAGAGACGGAAAAACATGAACGGTAGGCCCTCGATTAAACAGGTTTTTAAGCATTTTTATAGCATTGCTCTTATTTTTTAACAGTTCGTGCACTAAATGAATTGGGTTGGGTTGCAGCTCCAGTGTGAGGTCACAAACACACGATTTACTCCTGTGACTTCCCTCTTAACCACATTACAAACCACAGTACATTATTTTCCATTAGTCTCTAACTGGAAGAGAGCTGAGATCCAAATTAACACAGAAGCTGTTAACGCTGGAATCAAGGTGGGAAATTAACACCATGGAAAACGGGGGAAGTGCAGTACGACCTCAAGTTCTCTGCATCAATTTCACTCAACAACAAAAACACACTAACGCACAAGTTTCTTCCATTTGACATCAGCCCTGAATGCCCCGTGGGGTTACGACACAAACAGGAACACCGTCTCCTGTTGACGTCTTGACACACGAGTTCTAAACACAGCAACACGTTCCTTCCTCTGAATCCTGCGACACAGAGAGAGACGCCTGCTGTCTCCGATCAGAAGAGCTCGACACGCAGGAGACGACGTGAGCACAACAGTTGACGACAAGGGTGTATTTAGTCATTTGGGGGCCCCCCCACATCGTTGTACTACACTGACAAAAGTTTTATTTTCACCTCAACATAACGTCACTAAATATATTCCCTCTAGTACTGTAGCTCAGTTTTAACAAAAATTTGATGAGCGAGTTTCACTGCTTTTAAATCTGTTTCAATTACATATCTGTTTTGAATTATAATATTTAAACATATTTTGAATATTAATGTTTATCATCAACTAAAAAGTGTGAATGAGAAAATTCTCCTTAAGGTTTATTACAAGTGAATCATTTCAACCTTTCTAAAGTAACATTAACTGACGTTTAATCTATAGCTTCATTTCACACATGGAACAGTCCACTGCATGAGAAGGGAGGGGGGGCACCAAATCAATAATAATTGCTTTTAAATTGAATAAAACTTTATTTATATGAGATGTCTGAGGCCCCTAGAAATCTTGGGGCCCCAGGCAATGGGCTATATACACAAATCCACTGCTTCCTGAATTTGGGGTTGCTCCTGGTTTCCTGTCTTATATTATTGGACAAACTAATTAATCCAGGTGTGTCTGACCATAGTTGTGAGGTCATATGTGTGCATATAGCCCATTGTCTGTTTGCCTAATGGTGAGTACGCCCTCGGTTGACGACAAGTTTACTGCTCATATTTGACGTTGGTAGAAATTTATACTAAAGTCTTTCCAATCCCACAAGCAGAAAGAGAAGTCTCATGCTCTATTCATCTCTCAAACACCACAGCTGATGTAGAAGAGGTCCGACAGGATGGAGACAGTGAAACCAAACCAAGTCTGATTTAGTATCACAAAATGGAAATACTCCAGTAACCTGTGTTGAACTGATTGGGACTTTCACGCCTCTAACACTGTAATGCATTTCAACAACATTTTGAACATCAATGAAAAGCTCAAGTCCAAAGTGAAACCAGCCAATAAAAATACAAGCAGACCCCTGCTCGCTCGCTCACTCACTCACCCTGCGATCTTGTTGCGCAGAGGTTTGCTGGGGATGATGGCGATCTCCTCGCACACCCTCTTGTTGGTGTGGAAGTCATTTCCCAGCCGTGTGTAGTACTTCTCGATGATGACCCTTGCGGCCTTCTTTACGGTCTTGGTCCTGACGCGTCCCTGAAGAAAAGAGGAACACATACATATTTAATTTGTAATGTGCTTCACATTTGAAGCAAATCTCAAAAGTGCCACAAGGTTAAAACATCAAATATAAAAGATAAGAAAAAAACTAACACAAATAAAAGTATAAAAGCAGCAACCAGTGAAGTTAATTAAGTCAACAGGTTTCTTTTTAACTCTTAATTTAAGAGCAATCACTCAATATTAGAGATTACTGTAGGACTGATTTGAAACTTAAGACATGCACCACCATAGAAAACAAATAAGCACACTTCAATTAAACTATAACACTGATGAACAGATGATTTACTTTAACTTTTCCAATTAATTAAACAAAATAAACATATTAAAAACACATGATGGAACTAAAATGACACCAGTTTAAACATCATGATTAGTATGTGACCAGTTAAGAAGCATTTAAAGACATTTAAAAGTATAATTTGCTTTAATATTGAATGTTTTCTCTGTGAGTACTTTAAGGTTATTAAGTGAAACAGTAAATGTTGAATTAATAGGATTTTTAAAGGGAGTGTCAGAGACGTATCTCCACAGAAAGCGTAAATAAACCGACTTGTAAATTTTTAATTAGTTTTTAAAGACGCTGCTTTAATATGTAGTTAATATAAATAAAGTCGAGTGACGTTTATAAAGCAGAGACTGATATAAACTAGTTTAAATTACATTTTAAGGTGGTATAAGGCTGTTTTTGTAGGTTTGGTGACACTGAAGCAGCTCCGGTTATTTAACTTTTTTTTAATCCTCCGATGAAAATCAAAACTCCACCGGGGTCAAAGCTCCGAGCCCCGGGGAGCTACGGAGCCTCGGAGCCGCTTCACAAACACACACACGGAGAGGATGGAGCAGGATTGACAGGGCAGCAGAGGTGAGGTGATTTCGGGATACCCACCATGTTGAATGACCGGGGGAAGAGAAGCCCCGCAGGTCCATACAGGAAGTTTATAGATCACAGCCGGAGCAGACAGCGGGACTTGTAGTAGCGCCCCCTGGCGGCCGGAGGAGAGAACTACAGCATGGGGGCCTCTGTAAATAAATAGATGACTATTTTTTTTAAGCAGAATGTTCTTAACCTGTGCAACACGAGAATGTCATTGTACTTTTTTGATATTGTCAATAAATATATATATATTTTTTTTAAAATTGCACTAAAATTGAAAAATTCTGGATGAACATCAGAAAATAAATATCACTCATAACTAAGAATCAAGTTGAATTAAATCCTCTTCAGGATGACAGGCTGCTTCATCCGGACTAAACAATTAGATGATTATTTTGCGTATTAATTAGAAAAGTTTTATAACAAACATGCAAACATGAGCTCAATAATATTTATCATTAAAAACTGCATAGGTGCAATTGGGTACTTTTGACTGAGGTTCTTCAGGACCCCAATATACTGGCATTTTCAAATATAGTGATATTGAGTAATTAGAAACAAGTTGATTAACAAAGTCGAGATAAAGCGAGCATAGAATAATGTACCTGTGAGATCTGTCAAAGTGTTTCTCCTCTTCAGCAGTCTGAGCGGATATCTGCTATAGTTATGATGAGATGCATCAAGACCACAATCTCATGACATTGGAGCAGTTTCCTCCCTTCCGAAGTGGACTGGTCTCATCAATAGGATACTGACCCCCCCTCTGACATGGACTATTTCCCACCCGTGAACACTAAACAATATATTAATGTAAAACATATATGTATGACCTTATATTGCTCATCTGTAAACCACATCTAATATGGCACATTATTTTAACTTATTCTTTGCTATTCTGTTGAAGTTCCCCTTCGTTCTGCCTCCTAAATATTAGTCAAAGGAGAAACATTGCTCTACTTGCAACTGGTACTGTAAATATACAACTTGTGACAGGGGTCATGAAGGGGCATTGCTTTGATTTAAAAGTCACAAACCCAAAAAAATTAGGAAATACTGCTGTAAATGCCAAGCACAATATAAACCTAGACTACAACACATGTAAATCTGTCATCTCTACAAAACTAAAATGTCTCATTCTTGGCGAGATGACCTCTGACGCTAAATTATTTATAAGTTTAAAGATTTATAGAAGCAGCTGCTGCTTGTTTATTTTTACTTTTTTACTCAAATGCAATGTTTTGTATATCTCAATAAAAAAAAAAAGGAGAAATGAATTACTTTGACTCCCCGTGGACATGGGCAGTGGAGAAGAAAAAAAAAGTCTCCTTTACACTATTTTTACATTGCCTGTTTGTTTCTAGGATTTTAGAGACAAGAGTCAGTGTAGATGGAACCTTGATAAAACAAACTAAAAATATATCATACATTTGAATCTCATATTATAAGTCTACCATCATCATTCATGTAAATCATCATCTATGTTGGTATGGTATGTATGGGTATAATGTTATCAGAAGCAGAAAGGTAGAGAAGAAGTTCACACAACACGTTCCCACAAGGTGGAGAGATCTTTTATTTTACATAAAAAAGGGTGCAAACTGGAGTTTCCCTTTAGGTGTGGAGGGAATAAAAAGTGATTTTATAAGGTTCATGTGTGACACATTGTATTATATGAGTCCAAGGAGGAAAAAAACAAACAAAAAAAATGTATTTCAGATAAAAAAAAGGACCTTTAACCTTTCTGCAAATTAAAATTATGAAACCATAAAAAGAAGAAACTTGGGTCCTTCATTCTTGAAGCCCTTGACTAACTCATTCAAATACATTTTTGAAGTGACATTCATATTTCAACACAATAATATTTATTTACAGTTTTCTCTTAATCATAGCTCTGAAAAAAAAAACAATGCTGAGGGGAGGATAAACTCTTGAAACTGTACAATTTGATTTTCCACAGTCTGAGAGGGAAAAAAAAATAATCAAAGAATACATCTTTTATATGTAATCCCAACAGAAAGAACAAAGACTACAACTGTGAACTCTGTACAATTTACAATTTTCAAATAATCATCACAATATTGCAGTAAATGTCACCCTAAACCTCTCCCTCAAAGAAAAATATACAGTAAATCCAAGACAACTCTACAGTACAGCAACAAGGAAAAGTGCCAGAGAACCCAAAAAAAAAAAAAAAAATTAGACCTAAGCCATTCATTCACACTTTTACTGTCCTTTGCTTTGATTTACACAGCTTTGACACACAGGAACATGATTTGCACACAACCAATCAACACAAATAGGCAAAGTCTGACAGAAGTGAACTCTTTTGAGAAATGATGGGAACTGAAATGAGATGTGTCATGATAAGAAATGATAACTTTTTTTTTCTTTTTAACCTTTTTCTTAAAATTTTACATGAGAACTGGAAGCCATAACGTCTCACTTGACCCAACAAGTCATTATGAGCCCTACAGAGGTGAGAAAATTCACTGGAGCGGACTCACTGTCGTCTCCATATAAGCCATGCAGATACAAATCATACAGAGTACTCTTATATTGCTCTGTACGAGGCCCAGAGAGTTTAAAAAGTAAATACATCAGGAGTAATATATCTATTATATCTACCGTTTTTTAGCCTTGAGCTAAAGAGCGAGGCGACCAACAATTCAAGGAAGAAGCAGATGTTGCAAAGATGACCAGTCACATAAATTCAAATCTGACTCTGAACTCATAAACTTTTCTGGATTAAACGTTTCTTTTCCATTATAACGTTAAAATCGTAAAAAAAAAAAAAGAAAAGAAGAAACAAACCCAACAGGAACGATTCATAAAAACACTTTTTTTTCCCCCCTGACACTCTCCAACACTGAATTGAGCCATTTTTTTTGCTCTGCGATTTTTCAAAAAAAAAAAAAAAAAAAAGACAATTGGACACAGTTTTGACGTCAAGGACACAAGGTGGAATGCGATGTTCGAAAGACATTCAACTTCATATTTTTCCTGGCACAGGTAAAAAGGCATGGGCTATAGTAGTAGTCTCAGGAATGGCACTCGGGGAATTCAAGAGGAGGGAAACTTTGAAGGCTATATAGTCTGGATATCCATCTCACTACACAGGAATACTTTTCAAACCTTTCTTATAGGTAGCTGGAATGAAACAGTCCGAGTGTCGCTGATGTTTTTTTTTTTTTTTGGAGGGGGG
>JANJYP010081475.1:0-14637 GCA_024605115.1 Rastrelliger brachysoma | reverse complement strand
TCTTGTCTGATTGTCTCAGCCAGGGGTTCAATAGCTATAACAAAAAGCACAGGGGATGAGGGACACCCTTGTCTGGCTGCTTACATGTATCCTATAAGCACGATGCTCCACCTAGTCACCTTACAGTAGTGTAAGTGTAAATGAATTAAATGTTTCTATTGTTTCCAACCATCTACAAATGCAAACACATTATTTTGAGGTTGATGTGGCATAGTGTTCAACAAAACAACACGTTTTCAAAATTTGATCATTGAACCCAGTATCACTAAGATAAAGCAGTGAACACACAACATACAATAGGTTTTGACACATATTTATTGTAGCCATGGAAACAGCTACCTTTGGTAGTGCAAAATGTGTGCCTCAGAACATTTAGTAACTGTAGGAATCAATAATAGTGCAGCATGTTCACAATGAACAAGAGGAACTAAATAAAATAATAATAATTTCAGCTGCTGCAGCAATTTCAGGTACAAAGTACGGACTGTGTTCTATCCTTCGCCATCCTATTTCAAAGCTTGATATCCATCCTTTAGTCTCTTGCTCCCATCTCTTCTTTTTGCATTTTGAAACTCAGAATCTTCTTAAGATACAACTGCAAAACGTAAATTCTTGCAATTTTTTAACTGGTCTTAAGATTTTCATCAGTAGTGCATCATGTCTGTCGAATTGAATGAACACACACACACACACACACACACACACACACACACACACACACTACACACAGTATTCTTGAGTGTATGTTCCACTGAATGAAGAGCACTTTCTATTTTTTTAGAAAGAACACTGCTTCTGTTTTATGTTTAACATTTTGTTGATTCTTTCACAACAGTTTTATTTATTGAAAGTATTTTATTTCATTTTATTATTGTTAAATGCTACCTCTGGTGTCAGATGTCACTATTGTTTTCATTACTTGAATTTTATTTTGGAATTTGGTCATTTTTGGTAAAAACAATAAAAATGTGTTGGAATTAAGAGATTTGTGTTTTTTCATTGAAATACATACATATGTAAATTGCTATATATGTCAAGTAATGAGAAAATAATTGATAATAGAATCGAATTGAAAAAGTGAATCGTTAGATTAATCGATGCATCGAAAAAGTAATTGGTAGATTCATTGATTTCAAAGATAATCATTTTGCCTAGCCCTAGTGTTTAGAGTGTTAAAGAAATGACAGTTTTTTTAAAATAGAAATCGCAGACTATGTTTTTTGTTTTTTTTTCCTTTAGGCAAGATTAGCACATACCCAGAGCTGGATGAGGAAATCGACTTCCTCTCTGCCGTCATCAGTGAACAGAGGGCTGAGTCCAGGTTGCCAGGTACAGTACAGAACATAACTCTATACTATCTATTAACACATACGTATGTATATATACCACCCTGTCACTGCTGTCACCATAACCCTTCATTCATTATTTCAGCGCCACCTTCTCAGGATGTCTCCATACCTAAATCAAAGCTGCTCAGTAAATCCAGCCCCACCTTCAGAACATCCACCACAGAGCAACCCACCAGCCGGAGCATGTCCTTTACCAGCACACCGAAGACTGCCAACACAACCAACGCAACCAACACAAACCACATCCCCGCTGTGCTCAGAGGTCCTATCATCCTCCCCTACCCCTCCAGCGACTACGTTTTCATCAGTAAGTCCTATCTATCTCTTTATTTTGTCAGGTTCAAGTTATTTAAAACTAACCAAGTGGCAGAGTTGTAGTGTGTTTTCAGTTGGCTACAGCAGATCATATCCATGTTCTTCGGCAAGAAATGAGAAGCTGCTTTTTTTTAGATTTGTGTAAAGGAGACCCATTGTTTGAAAAATGACAATGGACTGGGATGATGTTTCTGCTGGATTAAGTTGACAGCAGCAACTTAATGGGGTTGGGGCTTAGCAAACAGTTGTTTAGCCTCAGGATGTGTGTGAATATATAAAGAACAATCATCTGACAAGATAGTGCCACAAGACACAAATCACATCATCTACTTTGTAAATTATGCATGTAACGGCAGGAAGAAGTCAAGAAGTCAAGCACTACTGGGGGATGAAGGTGATTTTAGAATGAGAATTTCCTTGAAATACCCCAGGAGGCTGTCGATGTGGGCCCTACATGGGTTAAATGTGGGCTACGTGGGCTGAGTGGACATGGACTTGAACTTGAATGTTGCATGTCCCACATGGTTTCACTAACATACTCTGACTGTTTGAGCCCCATAAGAGATGTAAGTGGGCTAAGCAGACATGAGAATACACAGGACAAATCGTATGGGCCCCATATTGCATTACATGGGCAAACGCAGGTGGCATCACCATGGAAACAGTAGCCAATTTTCCATTCATCCCCATATTAAAATGGAGGACTTTACAGCTTTAAAAAACACGTTTAAAGCCTGGTACATTTTTTTCTTTTGGTCTCTATCGATATTTTCCACCTTTTTTGTTTGTTTTGTTATTTTTAGAGTAGTTTGATGTGGTTTTGACTTTTGAACACCATAGACAGTAATGCTACAGGCTAATGTAGCCAGACGATCTCCCTGCTACTGTACTGGGGGTGAGTAGATAAATGATACAGTTTTACTTTTTCAATGAACTATTCTTTTAAGGCTTAAAATTTGGAGGTATGGTTACATTGAGTGGCAGAGACCAGTTAGCTCTTTGCTAAGCATCGACTGGGCTAGACTGGGCTCTCCCATCACTCCAAATATGGAAAGTACACACCTGCAAAAACCCAAAATGGCACTGTCCACTCGCCAATTGGATGAGTTTCAAATGAGACTTCCAAAACCAATGGGTAACGTCATGGGTGCTATGTCCATATTTTTTTACAGTCTATGCTTGGGACCCATATTTGCAGCCTAAATATAACCCTCAGGTGGCCAACAGGGACATGCTGCCTGGGACTTGTCCCTTTTCTCAGAATAAAAAAGGTTATTATCAGAACATGCAGAAGGAATCCACTCAGCTTCTCCTGACTCTCAGACATGGATCTGTTTACTTAACAAGTATTTAAAGAACTTTGGAAATTTGGATCAGCTGAGTTAAAAGAACTTCTTTGTCTGGTGACACATTAGGACTGGGTGCTCTCAAATCTCAAGACTGACCTCAAATTTACTATGGCTTTGTAGAGAACAGAACTTGTATGTTGCTGTTAATTAGTTCTACCACGCTCCATTACATTTTTTTTTTTTTATCTGCTGGTAGCTCACAGCCAAAACATTTGTTCCAGGATCACTGACACACAGATGCTTCTCGTCGAGCTGAGCATTGTTCTTCAGACACATCCAGTCAGAGATCATGTTTCTCACTGACACCATCAGATCTGCACAGCGTTTTCTCTCTCTGACTCTCTCTATATATTTCTTCTCAGTCATGAGCAGCGTCTTCATCGTGACCGGCTCGTTGGCTTTGATCGTAGCGGGGGCCTGTTGGGTCAGGTAAGACATTTATTCCTCTGTGTCTAAGCTTCTGTCAGTCCCCCTGTCAGGACTGATTTACTCTCTCGGTAATATATGAAGTCTCCAGTCATTAAAATGATCAAAAACAGTATGTGTTGAATATTGAGGGACTACTTCAACCTGTTCTCATTTAATCAAGCATCAAAGGTCTAAATATTCTCCTACATTTTTCCATGATATAATCTAACAGCATATCTTTACTTCTACCAAGTATATGCCAAAATGTAGACACCCAAATTGTAACTAACATGATTTCATATTTTGTATCTTTTGAGTCAACACAGAGATAACTTTAATGCCATCATTGTGACACTGTGACTTGCAGTCTAATTTATCCGTCTATTATAATGTAATAAAGTTCTCCACAGACTATTCAAAACGTCAGTACTTTTCAAATATGTGCCTTAATTTACAATGTGAAGGGAATGCTCTTGAGCAGTCTTATTTTAAAGCAAATTCACAGCTTCATTCTTACTTATGCAAGGCTTAATCCCACCTGACAAAAAAACTGTTCCTCCTTAAAAACTTCTTAAAGATGGTTGAAGGAATGTTTAACTAGTTAAAGATAAATGTTTTGTAACTGTTCTTCTACATGCATTTTTGTTTATGGTTTGTTTTTGTTTAGCTCGTAGTTGTAATGTATCATGTACAGATGAGTTCTCCTCACAGACACATNCACACACACACACACACACACACACACACACACACACACACACACACACACACACACAGGTCACACAAATACACACCCTAATTAATTGGTAATAGTTATTTTATTAGTATTTGGTTTGCAATTGTTTTTATGTGGTCATATATTACTTTCTGTAATACTGTGAAATTTTAACATTTTTAGGTGGAGGCTTTGAATAAACCCATTGTGCCTTTCCCTACACTTTATATCACATAACGTAACCTCTATGAGGGGCCACCTGGTACATAATTCATACTTACTTTTACACACACTCAATCAATCAATCAATCAATCCATCTTTATTTATATAGCACCAAATCACAACAAACATCTTAAGGCACTTTACACAAAGAGCAGGTCTAGAATCTTACTCTTTAATACAATGAGCAAGCACTCGGCGACGTTGGCGAGAAAAAACTCCTCTCAACAGGAAGAAACCTCAAAGAACCAGGCTCCGGCTCGCTTGGTGGTGCAGTAGGTTAGAGCGTAGGCCATGTAGATCAATGCTCACGGCAGACCCCGATTCAAATCCCGGCCGGAGCGTGTTTTACCGCATGTCTAGTACCCCCTCTCTCTCCCATTTCTTGTCCACCAACTGTACAATAAAGGCGTCTGTGTCAAAAAAGTCTTTTAAAAAAAAAAAACGCTTGGACTGGGCAGCCATCTGCCTCGACCGGAGGTTGGGGTTGAAATGGGGAGGGAGAGAGATGGGGGGATGTCAAGCAGAAAGGGAGAGAAAAGGAGAAAAAAAGAGAGAGTAACACAGGACCAGGATGAGCAAGTAGCTGATCCAGGACAGGAAGTGATCATCCTGACGTCTTCAACCCCAGGTGACCTGCAGGGAGAGAGAGCACAGACACAAATCCAGGGAAGAAGTGTAGGTTAGAGGATGCATTGTGATGTAGAGAAACAGACAGGAGGAGAAAGCTCATCAGAAAGTGCATCATGGGAATAACCAAGTAGTCTAAGTCTATAGCAGCATAAACTAAGAGCTGGTCCAGGACACACTACTATACTTTCTCCCATAAACCACTCTACTAAAAGTAAAAAGTTTTGGACTTTTAAACAACTGTTTCTTTTTGTTACAGGTTGCAGAAAGGCGTGCATCTAACGCAGAAGGTGGACTACCCTGTATATGGTCTGATGAGAGCGCAAACCTTTGACAATATGGTGAGGAAAGCAGCACATTCAATACAGCTGCTACAGATGAAATATACAGCATTCACATACATTTTAATGTACGTGAATGCTGTATATTTCTTTCTATATACTATATATTTTAGTAATAGCTGTGGAAATAGATCATATTACACATCACTGGTCACTTTCATTTCTGATCTGAAGCCAGTAGTTGAATGTCATACTTTCTCAGGTTAATGTTAGATCAATATCAGTGCAGCACCTCAGAGAGCACACATACCTGTCATAGTGTACACGTGCACTATAAAACACACGCTGCAAAGTGAATGTCAGCTGAGCTCTGCATGTGGATAAATACAGCTGACTTTCTCTTGCCCCACCTCGGTGTGTGCCTCCAGCCCGGGGACAAGAGGCTGGCCCACAGTGCCCAGATGTACCACTACCAGCACCAGAAGCAGCAAATGCTCTCCTTGGAGAAGTGAGTCAGCCCTCTCTAAGCACAGACGCGCTCATTTTCCTGGGGCACATGTGTTTGTCTTCTCCCTGCCCTCACTGCCTTGTTATATTTGCGTTTTTCCATGTTGAATATTTTATGATGTGTGTGTGTTTGTGTGTTTGCGGGACCTCTGCAGACACAGGGACGAGCCAAAAGTTCCTGACTCAGGAGCATCAACTGACGAGGAGAATGAGGACGGAGATTTCACAGTGTATGAGTGTCCTGGATTGGCACCGGTGAGTAGACACACAAATCTCCAGTTTTTACGGTAGCTAGTTAACTAATACACTAACGTTATGTCATGGTACCCAGAAACAAATTAAGCAGCAGAACTGTTTCTTTGGTTGCTGAGGCAAATGAGGGTGATGAATACTAGACCTGCTGAACCAATCGTGCACAACGTGTTCAGATAGTCAAGTGGTTAGCGTGTATACCCTTTATATGAGAGACCCCAGACCCGAATCTTGGCTGAAGATTGTTTGCTGCCATTTACATATCTTTTCTCTCCTTATTGTCCTGTCTTTAACTGTCAGATAGAGGTGTCTGTGCTGGAGACATATAAACAACTCATGCAGCCTAAACAGAGGTGGCTATTCTTTAATTATACTACTTAAAAAGTACTTCAGTTATGATACTACCAAACTACTACCAGGAGTAGCCAAACTTCTTATTGGCTACTAATTTGCTTCAATATATATTGTCAAAACATATTAACAATTACCTCTGTTATTTCATAATGATAATATTTGAATTTTGACTACCACGCTGAAAGTGTCCCCGATTTTCATTTCAGAGATCTGGTCACTTTAGGATACACATATGAATCTAGAAAGTAAAAAGAGCCTTAACACACATCTATTCTAATGTAGTGTTTGCACACATCTGCACAAAAGTCTCAATTCATGATACATTTTCTGTTTCAGTCCTTTCAGCCTAAAATGAACAAAAGACTATAACAATAAACTTAATTTATGGCAGAGAAGAAAATACTTTAATATTATTTATATTTATAATATGGGTCAATGAGATTTTTTTTTGTCCATGTTGGTTTAGT
Organism: Rastrelliger brachysoma; assembly: GCA_024605115.1. Taxonomy (NCBI): domain Eukaryota; kingdom Metazoa; phylum Chordata; class Actinopteri; order Scombriformes; family Scombridae; genus Rastrelliger; species Rastrelliger brachysoma. The sequence goes on along the minus strand of JANJYP010081475.1, from coordinate 7,790 downwards.
TAATTTTAAAAGAGAACTCATATAGTGTAGTGGAAAAGCCATTACTAGCCATTTGCCCAGCGCAGACGTGACAAACGGACCCGATTCATGTTCCACAGGTCTTGGAATGGTTTTCTGAGTGTGTTTAGAGGCCCTGTGCAGTTAAAACATTAGCGTTATAGCTATCCCAAATTATCAAGTAGCCATGGGAGAACTCTGGTTCCCTCAACACTGGTTAAAATAGAATAGAATCTTTAATGTCATTATACCAATGGCATAACAAGATTTGTATTTGCATCTACTAAAAAAAAATGCAGTCCATGTAATTCACATTCACAACCACATGACGTACAATACACCAATAGTCTGTATTAACCAGATTCAACTCAGCTGTGTGAATCTCCATTTACAATTTTTGGGAGCTTTTATCTTCTTTGAAAGTTATTTTTATTGATTTTTCTGAAAACAAATTGTATCATAACAATCAGAATAGAATATAATGTGAAACATGAAAATATACGTCAACAAAAATAAACAAAACAAAACATAAAAAATAAAAAGAAATTAAAAAAGCAAACAAAGCTAAAATAAGAGAAGAGAGAGAGAGGAAAAAAAACAAAACCCAAACAGACAAGAGGAAGGGGGAACACAAAGGGAACACACAGTAGGAAGTGGCGGGTCCAGTTGCACAATGAGTTAATCTTCCTTCACCAGGAAATACATAAAGATATCATAGGTCAGCTGGAAGTCTGTCACTCTAACTGCAGCCAATCAATTTTCTTTACAAGGTCAATAAGGTCATCCCATGTCTTATGAAAGTTCTGAAGAGCACCCTTAACAGAATACCTGATTCTTTCCAGCTCGAGATTGTACATGATATTCTTGATGAGATGTGTGTGGGTGGGTGGAGCAGCGTTCTTCCAATTTAGCAAGATCAGCCGCCATGCTAGTAAGCTGCGCTGACAGGAGGTCAGACATATTTTCTGAGGTTACACCAAAAATGGCCACAAGGGGGCAGGCAGTGACAGGCTTGTTAAATACTTTTGAGAAAAGATCAGAAAAAGAGGTCCAAAATCTACCTAATTCAGGGCAGCCCCAGAACATATGATATAAAGTTGCAGGAAATATTTTGCCTCTGTCATACAAGGGGTCAGTGTGAGGGTAAATTTTTGTTAGGGCAGTCTTACAATAATGCAGGCGGTGTAATACTTTGAACTGGATAAGACTGTGACATACACATATGGACGACGAGTGAACAAGATCCAAGGCAGCATCCCAAATGTTATCCAAGATGTCAAAACCAAGCTCCTCTTCCCAGTGTTGTTTTATAATGGTTAAAGGAGGCATATTGATTGAGATTATATATTCATAAACGTTGGCAAGTCTCCCTCTTTGAGAATGTGAAAGCATGTCAATAATATGATCAAGATGAGTTTTAGGTGCTAGAGAGAGAAACAGAAAAATGGGGAAATAGTAAACTTTTCATATATGTAGCTGTTTTACGACCTCAGCCTGTCTGCCAGCCCTGATGCAGGTGAGATCAACCTGGAGGGGCTGGCCTACAGGTAGAGTCAGTAAGGCAAGGTGCTGACACCTGCTGGTAAGGCTTTACCATGGTTATAAATAACCACTGCCAGTCATAGTCTCGCTCTCTCTCCCAGGCTCCACCCTGCTCCAGAGGTTTGGTTTGTTTTGTTGTTCTTTTGCATTCAGCAGACACACACAGGCATCACTCATCCATACATTACATGCACCACTGATACCATTACCTTCCACACCTCATGTTTTCTTTTGTTAATAGTTATGTTTAATTCACAATAAATTTCTACTTTGACACTGACATATGACTTCCTCTCCTCCATGTCACTTACTCTGAGCCAGTTTGTGACAAGCTGATATCCAAAACAAAAAAAATGAATACAATTAAATTAAATTGATAACACTGATGCAACAACAACAGCACCAAAGGAGGGAATTAACAAATCTATATGTGCACAAGATACCATAAACAGGCAGACAGCGAAATTGGATAGAGATAGAGAATAGTCAAACAATTATTTACAATATTGACAACAAAACTAAATTTCATAGGAGGATAATTAAAAGAGGGATTGTCTAATATTCATGCAGCTTGTCTATGTATTTTATATTATTATTTTATTCCCTGAAGGACAATGTAAATGAACTTCAGCTTGTTGCAAACGAGCTGCAGTAAGTGTTGGTCTGCAGATAGAGATTATAGCTGCTGTTCCCATCTCCCTGACTCAGTTTAAGTATTCCCTTTATAATCAGTCTCTACATCACATTTTTAACAACTGTATTTTGCATCCAGGAAATAGTGATAGTGAAAGGTGCAACAAAATTTGAATGTTAGGGTTCATTATAACCACTAAAACCAACAAAACAAGTGACACTCACCCAGCTACACACAAAAAAAGAAAAAACAAAACAAAATTAAATATTTCCATTTTTGTATATTCAGGGTAACTTTGTAAAAGGTCATAAAATTGAAGTCTCAAGGTCGTATTATGGTGCTTTTATTGCTTTCAAATGTCAAAATGGGTCAAATTTGAGCTGAACAGTATGTGAAGGTTAAAAGATTATTTTTCATTTCATTTAAACTTTAAAAATGTAAAACCAGTTATAGTGCACTTTTTAAAGGCATTACCACAAAATGTATTAAATGTAAATTGTGTCTTTTTATATGTTCAATATTTCTTGTAGATCCCTCAAAGTTGATTTAATCTACATAATGTCATGACAATAAACATAACTGTAGCGTTTTTGATATTGAACTACATTACCCAGAATCTTCTCCTACCGTCTTTTCCTTCCTGCAGACGGGGGAAATGGAGGTGAAGAACCCGCTGTTTGATGACTCCACCCTTTTCCTTCAGAGGTTCCACAAATAAATCTGATCCTTTAAGAGGTTTTTACACGTCCCGATGCAGCATATGTGTGTATAGAGTTGAATTGAACACACACTCACAGACAGACAGACAGACACACACACACACACACACACACACACACACACACACACACACACACACACACACACACACACACACACACACACACACACACACACACACACACACACACACACACACACAAACTCCACATACACTGCTGTGCTCAAAAGTCCATCTATTTGAATGGACGGGATAGAGTTTAAGCTACGCACAGATGGAAGAGAAGGAGAAGAAGCGAAGTGTTCACTGACATTCACTTTAAAGGATGTCACAGGCCTGAGTCTGGGACCAATGTCTCCTGTTCTACTGATACATTCTGTTTCTTTGTTTTAATGTCATGACTCTTTTTTATCCCTTTATTTATTTTTTTATTTATTATTTGCAAAGTTACAATCAGCCATCATGTAAAAGAACTCAAATAAAGGTAGCAGACATACACTTACTGAATATGATATGGATGTGGATACTCTGAGACTGTTCCACCACTGAGCTATAACTCAGTATTTCTATCTGTTGATTGATAGATATCTGTTGGTATCCATTTATTGATCAGTAACACCACTTCATTCATAAGTTCTCACCACTTTGCTTTTATTTGTTTGTTTTTTTAAGAAATGTGATTTTAATATTTCATGCAGACACCTTCATAGGGCACCATGATCTGTATCAGTATGCTGTGTAGCCATTGTGTTCTCTATGCATGAATGGATGACGCTGTGTTATGAAAACCTGGGAATCAATATGCATTTACAGGTATTTACAAGTTTCTTGTGCAAACTTGCTTATGATGATTCTATAAATATCTACAACTTGAATGATTTCAAAGGAATTTGAAACTTCTTTATCTAAAAACTCTGAAACAGAGCGATCCCATCCTGTATATGTGCTATCTGACCGACATGGCTTGTCCCCATGGCTTTTGTGATCTGTATATAGCTGCTAATTTGTACAGGATAGAGATCTTACCTCTCACTCAGTGTGTGTGTGTACAAATATTCCTCTAAATTCCTGAGTGCTGTGTCAAATATTGAACTGCTGTATGTTTTTTTTTCCCCTTTTTTGGTTTACTATATTAGCAGGGTTCCTACACATGTGAAGAGAGGGCAGGACATTTCTAGGGGAAGTAGTGATTTTTTTTTTCTTCTAGGTTTTGACCTGTCATCATGTGACAGATGATATTTGTCATTGTGCATAACAACCTTTAACTAACATAATGTGTTTCTAGATGAGGCTACTGGATTGTAGCTCCTGAACTTTAATTAGAGTGAGCAGGAACAACCTTTTCATTCCCACCAAATCTTCATCAGATGAAAAATATCTGTATACTGTAGTATACAGATAGTAGTATATCAGATTATTTTATGCTGACATAATCTGATTTAGTGTAGCATAAAGACAAGAAACATAGGGTAAATTTGGGTTTGTATACTAAAATTGATGAGAAACCCCCTTCACACACTGGTCTTTGCTCTTCTCATAGTCTACTACAGCAGACAGAACATGAAAAAGCCAGATGCAGATTTATATTATTCTGAAATACGTACATGAGGCAAAGTTTGCAGCTGAAGATGTGATTGATCAAAATATTATCTATGGACAGCTAAGATAACTGGCAAGAAAGAGTGAAATGTAGATACAACTGGATCGACACAGCAGTTGAAAAGACAGTCTGCCACATTTCTAATAAAAGTTCAGGAGTTATGAATATATGGAAACGCTCAGCCTTGGTGACGTAGCCTCAACCTGAAACCAAGGTGATGTAATTGTCTTTTAATTAGAGATTGAGGAGAAACACCAGCAAATGGAAATAAAAAGAAAAGAACCGTTACTGTTATTATGTTATATTGAACTGTGGGAAATCTAGGAATCAGTAGTTTTAGACTTCGGCCCCTAAAGTGATACCTGCTTTAATTTTAAACCACTGTAGGGCTCCTTTAAGGTTTTAAATTTAAAATTTGCATTATGGCAGCATCTAGACTGCATTTTAAATTATTATTAGTTACATTTTATTTTTTATTATAGAAAATGATATTGATTTTGTGCTCAAACAGAAAAAGAAAATTAATTTGAGTGAAATGTATTATTTTTATATTGGCATATGTGGACTTGTACTATATATTGTATGTATATATGACATAGACACAAAGGATTCATGGCAGGAGAGCGATGCGTGTGGCAGAGGAAGGAAGTGTAGGAACCCTGGATGTAACTGTGGCCTCTCTTGCTGTGGTCTCTCAGGAAAGCTGCTCTCTGTGGCTCTTCATCAGCCTGCTCCCACTGTTTCAGCCTCTCAGTTCTCCCACAGTGGAGGAGGATGTTTCTGACCTGCACACATACACATACACGAGTGTCAATATTTAACAAATATATCTACAGCAGATACCAGGGAGTATTAATACTGGAAATCTTAAACTGTGTTGTAATGACCATTATTATTTTTTCAAACCTGTTGAGCTTGAGGAACAAAATGAAGGACAATGAACTGATTGGAGATGTGGGATGACCAGATAACATGCAGTTCTCATGTTCTTTGCCTTTTTTGCCTTTACAAAGTTTTGCTTTCCCTTCACCAGTGCTAAGAGCTAAACACAAGCAAAGCTGGGTGTCATGTTCTGATCATTCTCTCTCTCTCTGATGTCTTGTGAAGGAACTCCTAGAAATTCTGCTTAGACTAGCTAACTTTGATACAGACTGTTTTCAGACTACAAATGATGAGTCATACACTGAAACTAAAAGTCTTTACCACCATGTTTAGCATGCATGTGGATATACCAGAAATAAATATTTATATAATCTGAAGTGAAATGTGGTCTCTTTGTGGAGTTTTTCTGTCAAAATGTGCTTTTTACTATGTTTTGGAAATGTTTCTGTATGTTAGGTATTAAAGAGGCAGTTCAGCACAACAACACAGGACACAACACAGTCAGCTGTATAAAACACACATTTTATATATATGATTATATTTATATAACAGATGTTTGTTACAGGTTGGTAATGATTTCCATGCAGTAATATTCATTCCTGTGTATTCAGGCTCCTCCAAATACGGTCTGCACAAAAACAAGAGGGGAGAAATACAAGATATATTAATGTAAAGCTTAACCTGAAAACTTGAACTTAAACATTATGTATTCATTTGAAACAGCCAACATAAGTTAAGGTGAACATGTAATACTGTATAACTAAAGGACAGCACTGTGAGGGATGTGGACAGTGCCCTCTGCTGGCAAAGTTTTAAAACAGCAATGAAACTGGACCATAGGACAAATAAAACATAAACACATTCACATATTTTGGTGTGATGTGTCATATTGAGAGTACACACACAGTAAAGCAACTCGGGGAACTACAAAGCAATGACCTCACTTTTCCCACACAGAGACTATAGCTGCCACTAAATGCAGCAGTACCAGGTCACTCCTTTTCTGGTCACACACACTCATATTTGGCAGCATGAATTCTCTCAGGGAAGACATGAAATGCTGAAGGCATGAAATATGCATTTCTTCTAGTGAGTTCTATCAATCAGGAGCAAGTAGCAGTAACAGAGAAATCTGTCCTTAAAGGATAAGGTTGGCAATGATCTAAATGGTTCTTATTCTTATGAAACACAGCCATACCAACAGTGAACTGATCTACTGATTGTGTGTTTTTAAAGTCCTACATATCTCATTCCTCTTTGCTTAAACCTCCGTTGTTGCCAAAAACTGACATCAGTAGGAGTGCTTGGATAGTTGAGTGGTTAAGGTGTACGGTCCGTGTACCTTTTATATTATTAATTTATATTATAAATATATTTATATTTCAGTTTGATGTTTTGTTTAAAGCCAAAGATTGTCTTGACCATGTCTACATGCCTAAATGCATTGAGATGGTGCCACGTGATTGGCTGATTAGAAATTTGTGTCAAAGAGCAGTTGGACAGGTGTACCTAATAAAGTGGCCAGTGAGTGTATATACACTGCATACAATTATTTAGACACCATGGCCCTCCCTAATTTCAGTGTCTAGGTCAGGGATGGGCAACTTAAATGAAGGAGAGGGCAGTTCTTTTTGTCGACATTACCAGAGGGCCACATACGGCCGCACACTTATCCAGATATGATAAAACTATCATTTTAAATATGTTTGTGTAAATATAGGGTAGTGGAGATTTTGGAAAACTCTTGTTTTCACATTTACATGTGACAGTGAAATAGGAGCTTGAGGCAGCTGACATCGCAGTATGCACCAGCTGTAACAGCAGGTTGCATTTTTTTTAGCTTTTACACCAAACAGCTACTATCACACAATATCATGTCCTATTTTACGTAGACATGAAAATACAACATAGCAATAATGATTTCCATGTATTTCCAATATACTTATTAACACTATCAACTATTCATTTCACTAAAACACATGGATATAGATACAGGTCACATATGACCCAAAACAACTTCAATGGAAGAAGTATAACACATTTATTTTTTGTTCATTTTGGGCCCTTTAGAAAATTCATCAATTATCAGAATAAAAGAAATTTGTGGTGGTTTTTTTGTTTGTTTGTTTGTGTGTTGTTTTTTTACAGGTGTCTAATGTCCAAATGGGTCAGGCGGGACCCAGATAGAATGTACGGGTTAATTTATGTTTTCTGACAACCAAAATTTCCGCACCATAAGGCGCATCGTATTATAAGGCGCACCTTCAATGAATGTCCTATTTTAAAACTTTTTTCATAGATAGGGTGCACTGCATTAAAAGGCGCATAGAAAGAAACTATGGATCTGCGCTAAAGGCAACGTCAACTGTTTTCATCAGCCGTTGTTAACGCGCCTGCACGTCAGCTGCTTCTAC
>JANJYP010081446.1:0-11187 GCA_024605115.1 Rastrelliger brachysoma | reverse complement strand
TACTATAAAATATCACCATATTAATGTGATATGGATTTATTACTCAGCTACAAGATTTGAAAATGATGCTGCTTCACAGGATATTAAGGTTATCATACTAAAGGAAGCAATGTACCACATCAAGCTCTTCTATTCATGTGTATGGTTATGATACATTTTTGAATACATGTTATATAGACAGACATATTCTTACCACATATCAACAAGCCTTTCGTCCACCTCAGCTGTCCAACACGTCTGTACTAATGAGACGACTTCATCTACTGCTTAAACACGCCTCCCTGTCAGCCACACCTCTCTAACACCTTCATATGTATGTTAGTGTTCTCATTTCCAACAGTGTAACTCAGCTCCTTCCTGCTTCACTACATCTAATCAAGATACGTCTACTCTCATTTACCAACAGCAAAACGAATCCTCTATCTCTATTCCCTTCATCAACTGAATTAGCCGCACCTATCAAGTTAATTCATTTGTGGAGCGTAATGTCACATACATCGTCTCAATGGGCTTCGCAGACCAGCAGCAACATTTCCTGAACCACGCACAATTCTCTATGCTCACTGTCACAGCTGGAGACTGCTGCAGTTCACTCTGGGAAAAAAAAAACAACTTTCAAATATTGTTGGCTTGCTCATTAACTTATTACAAATGAAGCTAGAGTCATGTGACCTCCTAGGAACGACATTTACATTCTACAGCAGCAAATATCACAGATACATAACACCACCTGGATTCATAACAAAACATTGAGACGTTAATGAGCGTGTCCTCACGGTCATAAAATGCTCATATGCATGTGGAGAAACACCATGTTTCACATGCATGTTGTTCTGTAAACTCAAAGAAAAAGGAACTCAAAGTAAATTACACAAAGAGAGAGATCTAGGCCTGCACATCATATTATTCAGACAGGAAAACATCTGTTTGCTACAGATCAGTTCATCTGGTGGAGTTTTGTACTACTTTAAGGAAAAATAGAGAAACTGCTAAAAACAGCTGAGTATAGTTAGTTCTGTTGAGTTTGTAATCACTTGCTGATGTCAGGGGGGATTTCTTTGAGAGAGATGCTCCATTTCAAGCCAAGTAAGGATTCATTCATTATTAATTTATTCTCTTGAGTGTATTCTTGCCTGTGGCCACATCTTTACATTTACAGCTGACCTGCTATATGCTGACTACCGTACTTTTATTTACTCAAAATAATAAGAAGTTAAATTGCAGTGCACCAGTTGAAAGTCATCTCCATTTGCCCTGTGTGCAACCACACCACCTTTTGGAAATCAGTAAGGAATGACCTAGCCACAAGGTAAAAGGCTAGCAGACCTACAGTAGATAGGTGATGTGATGGTGTGGGAAAGCTCCACCAGCCTCTACAATGCAGAGGTAATCCATACAACAGTACAGACTCTGGGCAAGGTTATTGATTTTCAAAATGTAAATCCAGGGACCCACACTGACCCCTCCCTCCCTCCCTCCCTCCCTCCTTCCCATCCTGTCAGCAGTAACTCCTCCCCAGAATGCATGTGTCTCATTTTTTGGTGGCCTCGCCTGAATATCGTAAGTGGCTACCGTGCTATTTCAATAGTGTTGACAATGTTTTTTAAAGCGGTTTTAATTTCACACTACATTAAGCCTTATACATACAGAGCTTTAAGCAAGTACTTTGTGACATGCCCCCCTTAATACCCCCCTCCCTCTGTACACTGTCATGAGAGAACATTAAAAAAGGCTCATAGAATAATACTTTTTTATATATCTGCGTATGCAAATTTCTGGTACATTCATGTAGTTTTCTTCTCATCTGATACAGCACTGCTTCAATTTCTGACCAGGCAGTAAGTTTGCTTTCGTAGTAACAGTGTTCAGTGTGTGCAAGCCGCCTCTCCACACACACACCTCGACTTCCCCCTCCTCTATTGTGAAGGGTGTGTGAAGCTTGCAATGTGAAAGTGGGAAGCCAGCGCTTGTCCTTCGGCATTCTCCAAGAAAGCCTCTTTTACCTGTTGGACTCCTGACCTTCCCCCCCGAGGCTCTCACGAGGCGCACAAGCACAGCCGCATATTGACTGAAGCTCTGCCACCAAGGACTCCCATCCATTATAAAACACCTTCCTTTTTATACTATCCTCTGCTTCTTTTTGATGGAATATTGATGTTTTGTCCAAATGGGAGTTACTAAACAGTTTTGCAGATTCAATATATGTTTCCAGCACTTTTTTTCTTTTCTTTTTTATTTTGTGGTACTTGAAGGTGTTGATGGTGCAGTGTGTGAGTGTGTGAAGCGTTGTTTGTCAGAGGGCTAAGTGGTCAAAAGATGCTATTGACACATCATTTCAGAGATAAGCCACTTTAAATCCACATTGATCACACACAAACACACACACACACCAATATTTCTAGATCAAGCTGCACATATTTAAAAACACACACATGGTACACAAGGAAATATACAATGAGGACCTGGTCAAAGCTGTGGCTCCGGTCTCAGACAGGGTTCAGTAGAGGTCTCCATGACAACAGTGCCGACTCAGCATTGCCTCTGGGCTCATTCGCACTCCTCAATCACCTTCACACAGACTCACACACAAACACCTGCACCTCACTGTGCCTATTCAGCACCTTTGTGTATCCTGATGGTTCAGTAGTGGACTGGAGGCTCCCAGGGGCCCAACAGCTCTGAAACCAACATATATGGAGAGTGNCACACACACACACACACACACACACACACACACACACACACACACACACACACACACACACACCTCTAGCTGAGACTGATATTTTTGCATATAAGCAGGGTAAATGCTGTGGTATCATTATTGTATAGCTCTGTCAGGACAAATATGTTAATTACTTTTGTTTGTTTAGCCTTAAAAACCACTGAAACTAAATACAAGTGTAACACCATCACAGTTACTATCACGTTAACAATAATCATGAAGGAAGGAAGGAAGGAAGGAAGGAAGGAAGGAAGGAAGGAAGGAAGGAAGGAAGGAAGGAAGGAAGGAAGGAAGGAAGGAAGGAAGGAAGGAAGCTAGCTGGATTGAGCCAGTTGTGTCGCACACAGCTGTCGCATTATCAACAAAAATAGAAAAGCATGACATGCAACCTTCACATGTCAATACAAACAGCTTTGTTTATACAGCACACCTTTAAAAAGCAGCAGTGTCTTCAGCAGACTGAAGGGGTTGCTCTATACACACCACAGGCCTGAATATGCACAGGACTTCATTTTATTCTTCCTTGTGACTTAAGCAGTCAGTTTGGCTCCGAACACAAAATTCATCAGCACATGTATGCTTTGTTTAACAGAATACACTGGTTCCATGATGTATAGGCCCACTAAAATAATAACTACTATTGTCCTGCATAACACAAAAAAAAAAGAAAAAAAAGCACACCAATCAGTTACTGTTCTCAGAAAGTAATGACTTTGTGTAATGTAATTTGTTACTTTTAAAAGTAACAATCCCCAACACCTGTCTCNGTGTGTGTGTGTGTGTGTGTGTGTGTGTGTGTGTGTGTGTGTGTGTGTGTGTGTGTGTGTGTGTGTGTGTGTGTGTGTACCCATGGCGCTGTTGTGTGACCATGACATTGCTCCTGGGCTCTTTACATGGCTTTGTTGCTGCTGCAAACTTTCACTTACCCTGATAAAAATAAAATGTGGAAATCATCCTCAGCCTTAAATCCTGGATCAGCTGGACTCTAATGAGCACGGCAGGATAGCAAACAGTCTGATCAGTTGTCAACTACATCAAGTTGAAAACTGCTGCCCAATTAAAATAGAAGATTCTCAGCAGATATGGTTATATGCCCACACACAGTATACAGTAATGTTAATGCTGTAATTTTGTATCTTTGTTTCTCTCTCTCTCTTACACTCAGTGTGTTAAACATGAAGAATTTAATGCCTGTGTGCCAGAGAGAGAGAAAGAGAGCATTTACAGAGTTTTATTTAGTTCAACTGGAAAGGGGATAGAAATGAAATTCAGTGTGTTTAANTGTGTGTTTGTGTGTGTGTGTGTGTGTGTGTGTGTGTGTGTGTGTGTGTGTGTGTGTGTGAGAAAGAGTTTATAGCAGCAACAAAGCCATGTAAAGAACCCAGGAGCAATGTCATGGTCACACAACAGCGCCATGGGTATCTAACACAAACACACACACAGGGGAGAGCAATAATTCAGCTCACACATGTACACATTAATTCACGCATGCTCACCCATACAGATCAGTACAGCACTGGCACCTTGTCCTCTCTGTTCATTGTGATCCATTCACACTCATACATCTGTTTCAGAGTAGCAGGTTAGACTGCATGAAGGTGATTACTGTTGTTTGGTTCAGCTCTGAATGTGATCAGTCACGCTGCATTATGCTATGATATGATATCACTGTGGAGCTGATAACTCAGGAGGTGTTACTGGAAAATGTTTTCAAACTATCCAACAATACATGCTTCAACTTTCATCACTGGCTTTTCAAAAAACAGCTTACTGCCAGAACGCAGCCTCCTAGACAGTGAGAGGGACATCACAGCAATGACTGCAGATAGGGATGTCCCAATCACACTTTTTCACCCCCGAGACCAACTCCCGATCGATACTTTTGCAATGCAATAAAAAAAAGAAAGCACACATCCAAGTTTTCCAGGATGGGCATTGGAGTAATCCATTGATTGATCATCAGGAAAATTAATGATCAGTAATCGATTAATCATTTAATTTTAATTTTTTAAGTTAAAATGTGATCAGAAGACCAACATACAGTGTGTGTTAGCGCGTTAGCATGTTCAGCAATAAATCCAACCCGCTCGGAGGTGGCTGAACTCAAGAAGCCAGTTGCAGAGGTGTCTGCAATCTTCCACATTACCTGTTGCTGTAGCAGCTTTCACTTTCCACTTTAAAATATTTCCAAACAACAGGCCAGACATCTTCTCAGTTTTTACTTAACCTACTACCTGTGACCAGCTCACGGCTCTGCCACTGACATGGGGGCCCACCCACTCACAGAAATACACAGTGCTTGAGGCTTGATGACACTGAATATATGGCATAGGGCTGACAGGACCCTCTCTGTATATTTCTATGTGCTCACACTCCGCACATGTGTAGTGTTTACAACATGGACGTGACATTATGCAACATTACATTAATAGGCCTATGTTGGTGATCCGGATCCCTTCCACCCGATTCCAATCCTTTGAAAATTACGTGATTGGGCCCGATCGGGACATCCCTAACTGCAGACCTTGGCTCTTCAACTACATTCAGCGCAGTTTTAACCTTTGACCTGAGTGAGTGGAAAAACTTAGATACAGTGGGACAAATAAGTATTGATTATGTCTCCATCTGTTGTTTTATCTGTGAATCCAATGAGGACATTCACATGAAATTTTCCCCAAAGTTTGCTTTTAACAAGAGGTCCACATAAATCAGAAATGGATGTTGATGTGTTCAATACTTATTTCCTCCACAGTAGTCCACTAAGGGGATCAGCACATGTATTCTTTTAAAGTCTGGAAGCCTTTACTCTTTTACTTTAAACAACACAAATTATATCCAAACATTAAGGCTGGGTCCCCAGCCTGTACAGTGTCTGTCTTTTCTTTTTTTATAATGTATATGGGTTGTGGTATTCCGTAACCGTACAGGTTTAAATGTCCATATGTGTTTATTTGAAAAAAAGTTCAATAAAAGATTTCAAAATGGCTCGCTTGGTAGTGTGGTGATTAGAATGTAGGCCATATGGAGCATTGCTCTTAAGCGACAGACCCCGGTTCGAATCCCGGCCGGAGCCGTCCCTTTCCCACATCTGTACCCCTTCCCTCTCCCCCATTTTCTGTCTGCATACTTTACAATGGAGATGTCTGTGCCAAAAAATCTTTAAAATATATATGAATAAAAAATTAAAATTAACTTTGGACTTGAAAACACAAAATCAGTGCTGGGGTTTAATCCCAAGAAATGGGTTTCCCACGAAATCCAATCAAAACCATTTCCAACTTCCTGGGACATTTGATGACGGGAAACGGGGAAAAATATTTTAACATTAAAAAAAAACACAGAATGTTGCAGAAATATATTCACTAAAATGTAAGCAGACCATTCACTCATGTAAAACTGAAACTGAATGTCTCAGATCAGAAAAATATATCTCTCTTTCTTACTGTTAAAGAGGAGCTGCTGTCTCCTAGTTCATACGGTCTAGACCTGCTCTATGCGAACCTGCCTTGAGATGACTCTTGTGATTTGGTGCTATAGATATAAAACTGCTATTTTTCACATGCTGTTTTTGCAACAAGACACAGAGTTCAGTAATCCTAGCTGCTGCTTTCAAGATGAGAGGATGCACAACAATGAGGAGGAGCCATCAGCCAAAGTTCACAATGAAGACGTTTCTATGTAAAGCATCAAATCTCTGCCATGTTCTCCAGCAGGGAGAGAATATGAGGACAGCGACTGTCTCTCTGCTGCTGCTGCTAAAAAGTCCTCAGAGGATCTTTCCCCCTCTTTCACAAATCCGGAGCAGCTTTTCAACAGCAGCCCAGTTTAACACCCCACCCCCCACCCCCCCAGTCAATAGGATGAGGTGTCATCTTCTCTATGGTGATGTGCTTGTTGAATAATTAAGACAAAAGTGGCAGCAAACACAGGAGTGAGCACTGTTCCTGCTCACACTGGGTTGTGGCTTTATCAATTATACATCTACCATGCTGTATGAACACAGAGGAAGGAGATGAGGAGCCTTTGCTCAAAATGTCTGCTGGGACAGAAGCATCTGCATATGAAGCCACACAGTATCATTAAAGCAGAATCATAAACAAGCTATGGTTTTAGGATGACACTGCACTGTGTGGTTTTCAGACTTCACTAAGAGCTCACCAAAATTTCCCTCAAGGGTCAAATTTCACCAGTTGCCCTCACTGTCCCTCCTGCTCTGTCCTGATCTGTCAGTCGTGCGCACGCACGCACACACACACACACACACACACACACACACACACACACACACACACACACACACACACACACACACACACACAGAGCTGCGGCATTTATTTTTCTGCTTATTGATCAGAGTCAAAAACAGCAGCCATGTGTTGTGCGGATCATTAACAGAGTCTGCTGTGGTCTTGGTCGGCGTCTGGGGGAAGCACTGCGCCCGCGGCTACATTTGAGCCCAAAAAACAAGCCGGTGCTTCACTTTCATTAAAGCTGAGCGGAGGAGACGCAGAAACACGGTGCCACTAACAATTAGCCTGACACATCCTGGCCTGATCTAGTCTATCACATCGGCTTTGTGTTAATTAGATTTAATGCTGACTTAATCTGAAGCTTGCCACTTAATGACACTAATTCATGCTTTTGGGAAAACTCCAACCTGACCCAGGAAATACCATCTGAATCCAGAGGCCAAAGGCAAGAGGGCAATTCTTCCTCCATCCATACATCTCTTACTACTCTTTTCTATTAAATGTATTTCAGCATTTTAAGTGAAGCTGGACCATATTGTTGCCATCATTTTTGAGACTAAGTGACACATGGGGACAACAATCTTTGAAATTGGTCCAATATTGAGCATGAGAGCTTCAACCAGCAGCAATGTCAAAGTGTGCCCAGTAAAAGTGCTTTTACCAATGAGAGGCTCACATTGTAATTATAATATGTGTCTGCCACCGAAAGTAAAGTAAAACACAGGTAGTAGTCACCTGTAGCAACATGATGGCTCACTGCATAGAAATGTGGGTGTGGTGTAGAAGCACATGTGGTGTCGTGGTGTACTGTACATCTGAGGCTGACAACTCATTTCAAGAATTGTAGTCTCCATTAGACATAATGTTGATGTGTGTGAAGTCCAGAAGCTTCCCTCAAACACTCTCTGGTACATGTGTATGATGTATTCCACTGATATGACTTTTAAAATAAAGATAAAGTTTTTTTAACTGGAGCTAATATGTTGTGTCACTAATAATGATTTGATCTTTTAATGTGGACAATGTTCAAAGCACTCAAAGCGACAAAATTTTGACATTAGATAGATTTAACTGAAATATGATCATGATGCCTCATCACAATCAGTTTCAATAATCCACTGTTTCACTGTCAGGTGAAACTTTCCCTGTCAGGTGACTTAACATAGCTTCATTCAGTGTTTCCTCAGGTTACTGCATACACTATCAATGTTTCTTACCTGAGAGTTTTGCACTGAAGGACTTACATGAAGCTGTTTTAGATTATTGTATGTAGATGTGTCTGATTGCCCTGGTAACACCATTCCTGTGACAGTGAATCAGGTCTTTAAGCTATTAACTGCTGATGTGTTTGTTAAAATATGAGTGTGCTCATTCAAATATCTAACAGTGTCACACAGTAATGAATAAAGCTTCTTCAAGTTTAACACCTCAAGAAATACAAAATACACAAGTATTTAAAACAGTTCTGTGTAATGTTGTTTTAATGAAAACATTGACATGAAGTATTAGGTTTGCAATCAGTGTGACTGTGATGACAAGAGCTCAAAATGACAAAACTAAATTTGTTGTCTGACCGTTTACACCCTTTTTTCCCACTTTCAGCTGGGTTATTTGCATACAATATAAACCAATGTGATTTTGTGTCAAAGCTTGATTTTCCCTTCAAGAGTTTGATATATATTAACATGCATAAAATTAGCTATTTGCACATCAGTACAGCTAGTGGGGAACATCCAGCAAGTTGCCATGTTGTTCAATCGTATACATCCAAGTGTACATACCCTCTGAATTACTGTATAACCTAAACACTGTATTGATGGTTAACTGACTGTCATCACAACCAAACATAGGATAGTTTTCATTGTGTAATTTTCACTCTAGCTATTACAAACTACTTTGGAGTGTTTTGGCTTCTGATGAGCTTTATAACGCCTTCACCTGTAACTTCTGCTGGATGTAGATGCTACTTCATTATTTAACCTGTATCTCAAACAACACACACACACACACACACACACACACACACACACACACACACACACACACACACACACACAGACCCCTGCACTGTAGTACTACACAGTTGCTTTTGGTCCTAAAACATCTTCTATCTCACCAGTAACAAAAATGGGGTAAGAATGACATGCATCAATGTTTCTCTCTGTTACAATAGTCTCCATCACTTGGAGAGACTATGCACGTACAATGTCACTTTCACTTTTGCAGATGAATTTGGAAACAACCTGATTCTGGTAGGATGATATCTAGGTAGGCCTGATTAATACTGCCTCAAAATACTGTAGCCTTACAGAAAATGTAGGTTTGCACTCATGAAATGGAGGAAATTACTTTACTGAAACAATGCATTTAACGTCATAAGCCTATAAAACACAATCACACACATGTCTACCAGCACCTCTCAACCATATCATTGGCTACATGAAAGTTCTTTTGAAATGCACTTACCTTTTAACATGTAGCTGCAGGCCTTGGTTGTTTATCATCAGTGTAGTCTCCTTGCGCAGTCTCAGATAGGCAACGCACGTAATGTCAAGTGGGGTGCATCGGTTTCAGAGTGGATGTGTGCGGAACAGGGTCAGACTCAGACTATGTCAGCCAAAATTAGACTATGGTGAGCCGCCATTGTCTTGTCAATGTATGGTAAATATTGGGCTTATAGAAAAATCTTTATTTTATGGAGAATATGATGAATACAACATGTTTAAATGGTGATTTTTGAAAAATCTTAGGCCAAACTTTTATATATAAAAATGTGTATCAGCTGCACAAAGATGACCCTGAACAGTATATGAGATTAGCCTGGGTGTACCCATCCTTCTTTGCAGGCGATTTCATTTCGCTCTGCAAGTCAGTCTGGAAACCACAGACCTAATTTTCCCCTGAATGAGGGAGCCAATCACAGAACGAGGGAGGGGGCAGTAAGAAGATGACGACACACATCAAGCTAAAAGCACGTCTGTAGAGTGTACATAAATACCTTCTGTTCTCATATTGATCTTCACAAATGGCAATGGTCGCTGCATGACATTATTTCTCTGTCCCATTGTTTTTTTCCTCATCGTATTTTGGTGGCTGTACATACGTCATCGGGTATGTTTGATATGATTGGCTGTAAGCTACGTACAGACGCATTTGATAGACATTCGCCCTATAAACGGCTTTGTGCTTTTGTAAACCACGCCTCAAATACGAAAAAATGAACGGGTGGTTCCCCGACCAAATCTCAATCTACACTGAGATGAGGTCTGGTGTTAGCCAGGCTAGTTATAAGGTTAAACAAAGGAAGCAAGCCACAAAGGTCTATTAAGAAAATAATGTTCAAAGCAAGTGGAGGCAGTGAGGTTGTATTCAGAGCACTGCGGGTCTGTGTGTGGAATGTCACCACTGTGAAATAATCAGAGAATCACATTTTATTGACATGACTCACATCCTCTCTCATTACCACTGCTCCCTCTCTTTCATTCACATCCTAGCTCACTCAACTACAGCTGCCAAGAGAAATGTCCTCTCCTCCTCCTAGTGACATTTCTGTCCTCCATGGTGACAGTTTTACATCTCTTATCTAAAAGTGGACTTGCTACAGCCAAAACACACTACTGCCATTCTAATGAGTGTTTTTTCAGCACATTGCCTGAGTGTGTCTGAATATGAACTCAAACTGCATCATATTCACCAAACTGCAAGTGGAGCAGACCAAGGTTATTATAGCTGTGAAATTTTCAGTAGTCTTTATTCTTTGTTTAGTTCTTCAGTGTATTTTTTATTTCCATTTACCTTTAGCTCGTTTAACAGGTGATGAAGTCGTTTTAGTTTAGTTTTTATTTAGTAGAAGGTGTAAAGGATGAAATAATGCTGACATTAAGGTAAAGTTTACTTTGTTTCTGACTGTGAGTTTACAATAACTGTCTCCTGCTTCTCTGTACTCTGAACTTCCATGGTAGTCCCACCAGTGTTCCCACCACTCTTCATCACAGAGTCTAAATATTCACATATTGGGCTGTGATGTTTCCTAGTGGGAACTATTTCTTTTTCTTTCTAGAAAATCGTAAATTACATGTCAAGTAGGGGTGTCACGATACCAGAATTTCAGTAGTCGGTACCAGTAAATACCAGTAAAATTACATGATTCTCTATACTAATTTCGATACCATGTTAAAAAAAAACAAACAAAAAAACTAAATAAAGAACACA
>JANJYP010081421.1:0-15703 GCA_024605115.1 Rastrelliger brachysoma | reverse complement strand
TGAACACATGCACACCTACGCAGAGAGGATGCTACAAACTACAAAACATTCCACTGTTCTGTTTTCTGTTCATGTATTGTTGCTTCCACTAAACTAGAGAGTTCCTGTTTCTTTTCAGAGCCATGGAAGTTTCTTTTGACAAAATTTAGCATTACTTATTGTTGTGTTAACCAATTTCCATTAAAGTTAAAGTTGTGCATACAAGTACTCCGCTATATCATATACTTTACCTTAAAAAAACAATTAAAAAATGAGTATGAAAAAATTTTTTTAGCATTAATATCTATCTTCTAGGGATGCACAATATATCGCAAATTTATTGTCATCGTGATATTATACATATTGCAAAAGACTGGTCTGCAATAAATGGTGTGAGAGATAGAGCCCTACCATATATCACCATGGACAACGATGCCAATGTGGTGAAGACCACTGAGCTCAATTTCAGGAAACGATTATCCTGATAATACTGCTTATTGTGATATCCTGTTTTTAAGATAATTGTAGCATGAAGATTTGTTAGCAGCACATTTGTTTGTTTGTTTAGATCCCCATTAGTTTTTGCTGAGCAGCAGCTATTCATCCTGGGGTTTGCACAATTTCCACATGACAATACAAACATCCATGTCAAGATAACAAAGTGAATATNACACACACACACACACACACACACACACACACACACACACACACACACACACACACTATCTACTGCAGTAAATATAAGCTCTTTCTTAAAGTCTGTTGCACACGACTACACCATCACAGTTATGTATCTATGTACTAATTCTCACACTCAGCTATGATGTAATGAGGAAATGAGGTATACTACACTGACATCACCACTGTGATAGAAAGGTTTAAAAAGCCGGCAGAAATAGACAATGAACTTTGTAAATGGACAGTCTCCAGGTTGGCAGACATACACACATACAGCAGCTCAGTACTACACACATCTAATCAGGAGATAAACACTACAAATCACAGGTTTCTTCACAAAACAATATTATATCAACTCAATGGACAATAATTCTATGTTTGTCAATGCCACAAAGTCTGTCACAATATGATTTTCTTTTGATTCAATTCAGGAGGCAGCGATCAATATGAGAAGATATCATAAATTAATTTAACACAAGAACGTCCATTCATATCAAATATCACAAAAAGATATTGACATTTGTATTCCGGAGCTCAACCAAACATCTAAATGCAAAACATGAAAAACCACATTTATAGTAGTACTGCGCTTCAAAATGTGGACATCTGATTAATGGTTTTATTTTAGCTCATTGATCACTTAATGGATCTATCCATGTAGATCAGATGTACTGTTATACTTCTACTGCTGATACCAAGACCAATGATCTTAAACTGTCACTTATATTTCATGTAGCATGTCTATCAGATGTACTGTTCAAGACATAGCAGACTATGAGCTACAGGTAATCCACCTTCAACCACTAACACCAACACACTGCAACATTAGAAAACATGTAAATAAGCAAATGATTTTGGTTTTTTTAAAGCTGCAAATATCACACAACACACTCCAGACAACAACACCAATGCTTTCTGATGACACTTGAGAGTGATGAACACAAGCACAGTAGGCAATTAACCGAAAATAATCAAAAACCGACATTTAAACCTGAAAACCGAAGTAATTTTACTCATGTCAATTATTTCAATTATTATTAATATTCCAAGTGTATAACCAAATATTTGTTATCTCAAAGTATTCAAGAAATGTCATACAAATTAGAAGAATGTTTATTGTTTTATTTGGATCCCCATTAGCTGCATAAAAAAAAAAAAAAAAGCTATTCTTCCTGAGGTCCCCTATATAATGTACAGTACAGAAAAGTTAAAAGCAAACTAAAAAGTTGACATTAGAAATAAGGAAACAAAAACAAAGAATGAATATCTATATCCATATATATACATATATACACATTAGGGCTGGGCAGTTAACCGAAAATAATCAAAAAGCGACATTTAAACCTGAAAACCAAAGTAATTTTACCCATGCCAATTATTTCAATTATTCCTTTCTAGTTACTTTTTTATACTGTTTTGGTAACTTGCTTTTTATTTTCAAAATAAAATATGACCTATCAAGATGTTTTCATATCAATCTTTTGATTTCACTGTTGGAAATGTTTGATAAATAGCCATAAATAGTTAAGATATACCAGCTTTAATAGTTGAGCATGAAAATAACATTCAATAAAAAATAATTGTTAATTAACTGTAGTCAAGGTAAAAGCTTCAATTTATCGTGATATTGATATGAAGTAATATCACCCAGCCCTAAAGCACAGACAACAACATACAACAAAGAGTGTGCCCACTGAACTGCTTAACACTGGGCTCTGTCTGAAAAGTGCAACATTACAAGAACACTATATTCACTAACACCTGATCTGTTTCTTCAGAATGCTGTAGTGCACCTAAAGTGAAAGCACTGATGTGTGAAGTGACTCTTGGAACACTACACTGTATCACAGTGGACTTACTGAATGAGTTAGGAGTTATTGACGTGTTCATCGGTTTGAAGGGTTGTGTGATATTTTCAATGCGTTTTATAAACACAGCCACACGCATTGTCTTATTGGCGTTATGTTTATCTACATGTGTTTTCTTAAAAGCAGAAGAACAAGTAGAGGCTAAGTAGTTTACGGAGATCATTTTATATAGATTTCTTGAAAATTGCTCAAGAGCAAAGTCCACACACTGCAGCTTCTAGTGCAGGGATGTATAGGATACGTATCACGGGTCATATCCTACCTGCTTTATTCATCTTCTAGATGTGAACATCCACCAAACTTTTTAAAAAGCTGTTCATTCCATTAACTTCATTGCCTAACATCTGTCTTTCTCCCTCTGTCTCTGCATACATAACATCTTAAAATAGTTTTTTTTTAAATCCCCCAGCTTAAGTGCAGTGGGGAGTCACCTCAGGCCCAGTAGAAAGTCAGGCTTCTAATAAACTGCCACCAGTTTAGTCGTTGCTGTTGTTGCTGCTGTTGATGGGCACATGCCCAAGGTCATATGATGTGCACCACAGTGTGACACATTATTGTTTATGCCAGTGACACATTAGTGTGGGAATACGAAAATGTATTCAAGCACATGGGTACAAGTGACCAGTGTATGATCAGTGCACAGTGTGGATTTTCAGCATAGCATGGTTACATACTAAGTCACTAGGAGAACATTCACGCAGGCAAAAACACATGTACAAGTTGAAAATGTTGCAAGTTCAAGAAAGGGTTCTAGTGTATCCTGCAGTTTCATAAACACACTAACACTGCAGGGATATAACATAAAAAATTCTGGTGAGTTCTGGGTTCTGTCAGAAACTGGGCTGAACACACATGCATGCATGCGCGCACACACGTACACATACACACAGGGTCTATGTGTGGACTACAGCACAAAATAATGAACATTCTGGTGGAAGCTTATATCAGCTGTTACAAGTTAACTTTCACTGTGAGTAACTTCATGACAAAATTAAATTTGACTGTGTGTGTATGTGTGTCTCTTCTCTAGTACAACAATCACATACTTTCAGTTGTCATTGTCATCAACTGTTACTCATATCACATCAATAACTGAGAAGTGTGTGCCATTTTAAAAACTTTGACATTCTGTCCTAACTACAGACTACTAACAAAGAAATGCAGACGACCAGCACACCTCCAACAAGTACTTATTTTGCTTTGCAGTGTTGTGTAATAGAGTCATAGCTTGGCATGACCATCCCCAAATCAATGGAGAAATTACACAAGCATGGAGCACATGTCCATATAAAGAAATTCATCACCAGCCAACATCAGCTCAGACTGAGTGGAGAAAAACACAATGGAACCTTAACATTCAGAGCACTACCAAACTGACATTATACACACGCTGGTCACTTCATTAAATACACCTGTGCAGTCTACTCAGTCCAATACAACAGCTCTGCTATCCTTTTTTTTAAGTTTATTTTTTGTTGTTTGGCATTCAAACAGTGATCATTCTACTTTAGGATTATTACTGAGGCCACACTAAGTGCTGGTGGTGTACTAGGGTGCACTATGATGACTTGTGTTCTTAATATTTTGCCCCCTTCATGTATGTTAATGGTGTGTCAATATAATGCATCCTAACACATCACCACCACCACCCACTATGACTTCAATGATAAACAGGAATAGAAATCAAAGAATTATCACAATACTGACCCTGTCAACAAAAACTGAACATATATGAACTTCATAAATGTAGAACTGAAAGTAGAGATGTACTGGATTAGACAGCACAGATGAGAGGCTGGCAAGTGTGTACACACACACACACACACACACACACACAACTGAAAATAAGAAAAAGCATAATCTAAATAGAAGTTCCCTTTAATAATAAATGTAAACCCTGACGGGATCACAAGCAGGATTTGTCCTCCTGATCAATATCAAAATAACAGATTTCAAACTATTCTAGTCATATGTTTATGTGAAGCTTCATTAAGTTAACCAAGCATATCCTTAACATTTAAAAGCACCATTTAATTATGAGTTATTCTTCAACTTAGGCTACAGTCTGCAGTCATTTTTGGCCCATTTCTACACTGTGGATTTAAAGTCCCTCAATTTAAATGCAACAGGCTGAACAATTATTTTATACATCAGTCTACTCTGCTGCTAAACCAGTATCAGTGTGCTTGTACTGACATGAAGCCAGATTATATAATGTGATATATAAATGATAAATACCATGAATGTCTTGTACATGTATGAAAAGTTTCATATATAACTATGCTTAATCTGTGTGACAGTCTCTGGAACAGACCTGCTTAATGATGCTAAAGGAATTACAGGAAGTTGTATGGTAGTTTTACATGTGCATGCAGCTGACAGACAGACCCTGGAGCTCTGAAGCCTGACCATGGATCTGTGAATCCTAACTGTGGATCTCTGAATCCTGACCTATAGGAGCGGTGACAGTGGCGGCTTCCGCGTTCGGTGACATCACGTGCACACCCTCTTCCAGATATAAATAGCGTTAACTAGTACATTTCTAAACCTTTGTAGCAAAGCCACGCACCGTTACTAATGAACAGCACCCAGTATCATGCAAGCCAAACCAACTCTATTATGACGTCATTTGATCAACCTAATATTGTCACACTGAGGCCAAAACAGCAGATTAACAGCTACATGAAGCACATGAAGCCTGGACAACAGTCAAAATGTACACACCGACAGCAGCAGGGGAATGTTATGGTAACATTAGTTAGTTAGAAGAGCGTTTACTAAGTTAAAATCACCAACTTACCCGTGTTTTTACGCCACAGATAGTTTGACTTAAAAACAAAAATGTCGTTTTAGATGTTTGCTTACAATATCACATTAGTAATGCTGTACTTTTGGAAAAGAAACAGCACAGAGGGGAACATATACTAGTCTCACTTTAGAGATTTAGCTAGTTCTGATAAAATGGCAGTCTCGCTCCTGCTGGGCCGGTACCATTAGGCAGTAGCTCGATAGGGGGAGTGTGCCTGGTGCGAGGCAACGTTACACGTGACATGTGATTCGAGATATATTTAAACGTACGGATGTAGAATTCTTTAGGAAGGGTTACAAAAGACATATTTTGCTTTATATGCAATCTTTGATATTTGGTGTTCTTTGATATGGCAAAGAGAGCACAAGTGGCAGTTCCCTGCGTGAAACTCTAAGGTGGTACGGTCCATATAAAGGCAATATGGATAAATCATTTCTCAATATCCTACAAGCTCCTCATGTGCTCCAGCTTTTGTTTGTTTTATTTTTACAGATTCAAAGTAACAAAAACTGTTACTCACAAACTGAATAAATGCTGATAAAAACGAATGTCTTCATATCAACAAGATAACTTCAATGAATTTTCACTACTAAAATTAAAGTGAAGAATAACAGTGTATGCCTACTTCACACCTGCATTAAAGCAGCTGGTTTCTTTAGGCATTGGACATTGGTATTTAAGAGACTGAAACAAATGCATAAGCAATTAAACATAGGAAAAACATATATTTTTAAATATCTGAGACTATCTGACACTTCAATTAAAATTGAACATACAGTAAAAGTGCAGCAAGGCAACTTCATACACAGGCACAACTCAATGTGCTTTACATAAAACCAAAATATCCGATTTAATAGTAAGAATTCAAAGCATAAAAACATACAACAAAAAAAGATAAACACTATTATAATAAAAAGAAAAAAGTACATTTGAACATTTAAACTGGAAGCATTACAACATACAAATAAAAAATTACAAAATTATAATAAAAATAGAATGAATGATGTAAAACTATTGATAAGCTAGACTAAAGTAAACTAAACAATAATGAATGAAATAAAGTAGTGTGGAGTAAAACCACACCTGTATTTTGAAAGTCAGACTGTTGACAGTTATTAAAAGGGTATTCATTCATTCATTCATTCATTCATTCATTCATTCATTCATTCATCCATTCATTCCATATCCTTTGTTTATGTCTGCAGTCTTTTCCAATCAGTTTAAATCCATAGTACTACATAACATTGGCTCCTATTCCTGTTGTGTGTTTTTATCATCATAGTGCCATTTGTCATTAAAAGTGTTATTATAGCTGTTATGATCAAGCATTTGGAATTTGTCTCATAAATCTTACGTTTATTTTCCTATGTTTCGTTTGTCATTCATTATTTTCATTTTTGAATAACAACATATCTTAAAGACATAGATGAAACGTTAAGCTATGCTTTGGGGAAAAGTTCAAGTTTAGTAGACGTCGCAATTTATTCATATAATAAAATCTTATTGATCGTATAATAAACGGTGTTGAAAAAAGTTCCCTTTTCAAATTTTAATAATATAAACAACACAGACTAGTAGACGTATAACAGACACCAATTAAACGTCTCATCAACATCACATTGCTCAAGTGTGATCAAATGTTATGTTGTAATTATCTTGTCGGGTATTTGTGAACATCTATTATGTTTTGATGCTCCTCTTGTGGATTTTAACTCTCGCTACTGCTAAATTTACTGCTCGTGTATTTGAGGATTTATTAAAAGAAGAAAAAACATCCGCTTCCCGATGAAGTCCAAATTACCCCGTATCCTGCAAGTTGTGGGACACGCCTGTCCACCGTGTACTGCGGTGTACAGACGGACCATGAAGGCAACGCTGCTGTTAGTCACATGACAGGCAGACCTCTCCGACTGACCTGATACACATCTAACAATCATGGTAAGCTGCTCTACAAAAACACTATTATGCAAAGTGTTCGCATGTTTCTTTCGGGTGCCTAGCATGCATTTAAATTCAGCGAATCGAACAACTAATGTCAACTGTGAAACGTCAGCTGCGGTAAAACATGAGCTGTATGTTGAGCTTCTATGGCCTAACGCTTCCGTCAGACAGCTGCTAGCGAGGCTAACAGCCTGCCGATTGATTGCAGGCGGTTTGTGAAGTGCTTTACTAGAACCTTTACTTTATTCACTTTGTCATGTCCTGATATGACGACATGTGTGGGGTCAAAAAGGCCAACCAGTATTAACGTTACCCCAGGCATGTCTCGGGCAAAGCAGGTGACTGGAAGACAGCTAACATTAGCTGTTGTTAGCTTGTTCCTCCGCTTTGCTGTGTCATTTTTTACTGGACGTTAAATATTATGTTAGGTGGACATTACGTATGCTAGTAGGTAAATCATACACATCTACACACACCACTGCTATGCCAAAATTGCTATGGTCAGAGCACGTCAATCGATCTACATTTCGTGTGGACCTGTCAGTTTCTTCCGCAAACAGTTATCGACGTTAGCTACGTTAGGTCTGAAGGAAGGAACAGGGGAGCGTAACTGGGGAATTTGAGCAGCCACTGTTTCAGAATCAGAAGTAAATAGGTATCTCCACACTGCGATGCTTAACACAAAGCACAGCAAAACGTTTCTTATAATCACAAAGAGTTTAGACCTGACAGCTGCCACTGTTTTCTTTCCTCCTGATGTAAACAGCAGAAACCATCAGTGTGTGCTGCATGCATCATAGACGCCTTGGTGGATAGATTCTTTCTGCTCTTTTTTTCTTTCTTTTTTTTTAAAAACAAAAATTAATGTTTATATTTTTCTACACTGACTGGGTGAATTGCACAATAATTTCAATGTGATCACTGTTTCAGTCTGTGTTTGACAAAAAAATTAGTGGAGCTCTGTTAAACTGACTTATTTCGTAGGCTGTGCTACTTTAATACTGAAAGGTGTAGTTGGCAATGTGGAAAACTCACTAAGTGTGCATAGATAGATAGATAGATAGATAGATAGATAGATAGATAGATAGATAGATAGATAGATAGATAGATAGTAGCTCATACATATACACAAATAAATGTATAAATAAGAACACACAACATATACAGAAAACCTAAAAGAAAACAAAGCAAAATATGTAAGGAAATTATTTTAAGAGGAAGACAGACTGCCATGTCACTATCTTACGATATTATTATTGTAAAGTTTGATGGCTGCAGGTACAAAAGAGCTCCTGAACCACTTTGTCTTACATCACAGTGAGATGAACCTCCTGCTGCCAGTTACTCTCCTGCACTTTGAAGCTGTTGTATTGAGGGTGTTTGGGGTTGTTTATAATGACCCGTACCTTTGCACCTTTAACCCCATCCTACAGGCTTCTTTAGTGTCTCTAAGCTGTGCGTCCCAAGCACCGAGCCTGCCTTCCTCACAAGGTGTCAGTAGTCCAGGCTGCTGCCAAACGAATACCAAACGCATTATCTGGGTATTTTAATCAGAGCTGGAGTTCTCCAATATAAATCAGAGTAACGTACTTACATGTACTTTAGTCCTCCAGTTATACTCAGTAAGGCAAAAATGTGTTTTTTTCAAGTGCCCATGTAAACGTACTGACTGTGGGGAATGTTTGCTTGGCACACTTTAGGCCCCTTAATACCAGTCAATCATGGCCTAAATGCCACAGCTAATCTGAGTATTGTTGCTGACCATGTGACTTTCTTTATGCCCATAATTTACCATCTTCTAATGGCTGCATGATTGTCACACAGCCAAAGTCGTCTTAAACTGGTTGTATGAATATGACAATAATGACTCAGTTGTACTTCAGTGGCCTGTGAAGTCACCTGATGTGATTCTATAGAACACTGCTGGGATTTGGGGGGGGGGGGCATCCCAGCATGAACTGATCAACAGAAATAGTGATGCAGTCATGTCAGCATGGAGCAGAATCTCAAAGCAGTGTGTCCAACATCTTGTAGAATCCAAGGCACCAAGAACTGAGGCTGTTTAGGAAGTGAAGACAGGTCTCTCTAAGTAATAAGCATGGCTTTCTCAATGACTGTGTTTGTTTGTATATTGTTGATGTAATGTAGCATTTAATGACTTGCGTATCCATTCTCCTTACAGCCGACCACACAGCAGTCTCCTCAGGATGAGCAGGAGAAGCTTCTGGATGAAGCGGTGCAGGCTGTGAAGGTCCAGTCATTCCAGATGAAGCGCTGCCTGGTAGGACACTTTGACGTTGTTTTACAAAACTACACTATGGTTGTGAAAATAGTTTACAGCGTTGGTCTGAGCTATGTTTTGAGGTGATTTCTGTAGGCTGTGTAATGGGGCTATGTTCATTTGTATAATCTAGTCAGGAATGCTTACATTTTATTTTCATAAGGAAAAAATGTTTGTTCTTGCAGATTATATCATTGTAATTGTTTTTAATGTTTAATGTCAGGTCTGCTAAGTGTTGCGCTGTTTGCTCAGCGTCGTGTTGTTTAATATAACGGTTAGCCATCCTGCTGATTCAGCTTTCACTACTGAATAATAATCAATCTTTAAACTTGACAGAAATAATGATTTGACCTTTATCATGACAATCGTCATAGTCAATTTTTACTCAAAAAATGGAGTGGTACCTCTCCTGTGATTTTTGATGGGCTGTGGCGTCATTCTCTCTACATCCACCCAAACCTCTGTTCATCAGTAAACAGTCATCCATTGTGAAGTGTGGGTGTTTCTTATCCCTCTCCACGTGTTTGGTCTTGTTTCTGAGAACTGCTTTAAAAGCTGCTCCTCACTGTCTGAGGCATTACAACACACAATTCTTTTGATATTACTTTTGCTGATTGGAATTTTGTGTTTTTTATTTAATAATTATGTATCTGTGATGAAGTTGCTTTTTTATATTTTGAGGAACTAAGCTGGATATGTTTGGTCACTGTAAAGCACTATTTGGACCGGATTAGTTTTACATGGGCGCGTGTAGTGATGTCATTTTACCACAGGTCGTCTGTAATATTACTGGATAAGAAATATTGTGCAGTAATGATTAGTAACATGGTACATGGTACATTCAGACGGGACGAAAAGCTCTGGTAATTATTACTTTACCCCACATAATCCTGTCTGAATAAAGCTTAAGTCTGCCTGATAGCACTTTAGATCGGACTGATGCCTTTTTTGGACAAATGTTTTAGAGCGCCGTGCACTGTCCCCTCACATACCTGTAGTCTAGTCATGATGTGATGCTGATAAGAAGTGTACAACTTTTTACACCTAGACATGTCTTCCAGCAGTCCCTGACACTTAAGAGTACTTGAGCCCTACTAATAATAATCATCATCATCACTTGGTGGTATGTTCCTTGGCTCTGTGCATGTGTGTGAATGCTGTTCTGTTTACAATGTCCCTAGCTTGCTGTGCTACATATCACAACCTCTTATCACAGCTTCAGTGCAAAGTCAAGAGGTTGTGATTTGTAACACAACAAGTTGACAAGATAGCCAACAGAACTGCATTATTACTCTTGTTATTGCTCTTACTCTAGATTGAAAATCTCTCCAGTGCAACATTTCCCTGTAAAGAACATGTAATACTGGTTTCAGGTTTTTGGAGGACATAACTTTCTTTAAACTGACATTACATGGTGTACAGTACAGTGACCAGTGATCAGCCAGTTCATTATAAAGCACTTGAATTGCATTCACCATGCATGAAAAAAGTCAGTTCATACAAATGAATGGAAAACACTGATAATGAGCATTAATTACTTAGTGTGATGTGGTCAAAGACTGAGAACCGGACTGAATTAAGAATGTGAATGTTTTTAACACTGACAGGTTAACGCAGGTCAGACATCTGTTTCACCTGATAGTCACACCGTTGTGAAATTATCAGCACTGCACTGTTCTTAACAAAAGTTTGGGTGATCTCCTTTATGAACTGTGACAAACGTCTTACCTCTCTATTGGATGTCCTCTTTCCCTGTCCTGCTCATAAAAACCATACAGACCACATATGCTGATTAAAATCTAACAATCTTATATCATATTTTGGAAACTGTTGAGATATTGCTGTTGTGTAGACAGTGTGATTATAGCTGGACTCTATTTTCAGGACAAGAACAAGCTGATGGATGCTCTGAAGCATGCCTCCAACATGCTGGGTGAGCTGAGGACCTCCATGCTTTCTCCAAAGAGCTACTATGAGCTCTGTATCCTTCACAGCCTTGTCTAAAGCAAAAGATAGATACAAGCAGGACTACAACTAACTCATTTTCAGTATTGATTTAATCGGATTATTATTTTCTTGATATAATCAATTTGTCCTAAAACTGAGAAATCTGTTATAATCTCACACAACCCAAGCCTATGTCCTCCATTTTTAAACCCTAAAGTTAGTTTACTGTGACATGTGGGAAGGTACTTTCACTTTAAAAAGATATAGATGATTATTTGTTGATTTAGATACAAAGCTTTAACAAAGCATTTTTCTCCACTTCACACATCCTTTCTGCATTAACATTTTGGTCTTTTCTGTGAGACACCTTTTATTATCAGAGTAAAGCAAGGTGGCAGCTTCTTGCAGAAGTTACTGTTGTATATGGGTGAGTCATGATGGGTTAGCACTGGTCCCTAACAGTGATTTCAGACATGGCTATTTCTGATGAACTCCACTACCTAGAGGTTTATCTGACTGATGAGTTTGCCAAAGGACGCAAGGTGGCGGATCTCTATGAGCTGGTGCAGTATGCAGGGAACATCATCCCCCGGCTGTAAGTACCACATCTACTGCATTCACTGTGAAGAAGCTTCAGAGAGTCCATCTACACACTGTACATGTCAAAGTGTTGCTAACAGTAAGGCTTGTTTGCTTGTCCAGGGTGAGTGGAGCAGAAATGGAGCATGATGTATGACATTGACTGACATGTGTGGCATCAAACAGTAATTTATTAGACACAATACAATTAAGCAGAAAATGCTTCAGTGAGGCTATTTTTTTTAAATTGACAATAGTCAGTCAGTGATGCTGCTTCTCATGACAGTAATTACTGCATTCCAAAAAACCATACAACACCATACAAGTTAAAGTTGTGCTTCGTGCTCGGGGGGTTTCAAAGGAGCTTTTTACATTTCCAGAGTGAGTAAAGCAATCAGGAAAGAGTAGAACTGTAAAACTGCATATATGCTAATTGTCATGCTAGTTATTGCCTGTCTATGTGTCTTGTCATTGTTCATATGATATTTAACTTCAGCCAGTAGAATTTATCTTGACTTAAACAGTGACTCTGCTTTGAGATGGATTAACCTTCTTGTTG
Source organism: Rastrelliger brachysoma (assembly GCA_024605115.1). Classification (NCBI taxonomy): domain Eukaryota; kingdom Metazoa; phylum Chordata; class Actinopteri; order Scombriformes; family Scombridae; genus Rastrelliger; species Rastrelliger brachysoma. The sequence continues at coordinate 3,059 of JANJYP010081421.1, read as the reverse complement.
GCTTTGTCCTAGTAGGTAGCTTTCATTTGACCATATCCGCCCCTAAAAAAAGTGTGAAACCTAAAAAGGTGGAACACAGAACTGGGTGATAATTTATACTTGACTTGGTTTATACAGTCAAACCAAACCAGTTCAATTTGGCACTGGAAGGACAGGAAGACCACAACAGTAACTCATGTTGAGTCTGGTATTTGTTAATTGCTGCATCATTGATGGTCAGCTGCCATGTCTGGTTAAAGCCACTAGATGTCACTGTGAATGTCATTATTTCATTCCCCTTCTTGTAATGCGTCTGTAAACTGATTTCCATATTGCATTTCCTTTAGAGTTGTCTCTATGGAAACGCACACACACATACACTCTTTGTCACCAACTGTGCAACACAAGCTATTAATAAAGAAGGTGGAACTGATATCACAGTGTTCAGTACTGTGTGAATGCTGAACATCAAATATCCAACAGTGATTGGAAATGTGAGGCATGTAGCACACAACATGTGCAGCATACAAATTCACTTTTCAAATATATTGTATGGACAGATGTCTAATTACAGAAATGATACATGATAAATGATAAGCTTTCATGACAGTGAGCCATTGTGTTCATGTGTCTTCATGCAGGTTTTATTCTGGAGGTTATGCTTTAACAAATGTGAACGTGTGATTACAATGCATTTGCTTTGTCCCTCTCTTCCCAGCTACCTGCTGATCACAGTGGGTGTGGTGTACGTGCGCTCCTTCCCTCAGTCTCGTAAAGACATTCTGAAGGACCTGGTGGAGATGTGTCGCGGTGTGCAGCATCCGCTCAGAGGCCTCTTCCTCAGAAACTATCTGTTGCAGTGCACCCGCAACATACTGCCAGATGATGGAGAGCAGTCAGAGTAAGTCAGAGTTTAAACACATTAGTACAGCATGCTATTCTCAAACTTTTGGTAAAATGCAAAATTATGAATATTGTGTTTTGAAAGAGTCATTAAAGTACTTAAATATACATATTTGAGCCCAGTTTTTAAACAAGATGTGCATTTTTACTAATGCAGTAGAGCAGCTATACGCTGACTCAGATTACAAGTATTTCATATTAGCCATCGCTGCAGTTCAGACTGCTCACAAACATTCATGTCACAATGTGTTTTTGTTTGCATGATGGACTAAACCTCTAAACCTTTACTCCACAGAGGAACAGAGGAAATGACCGGCGACATCAATGACTCCATCGACTTTGTCCTCCTGAACTTTGCGGAAATGAACAAGCTGTGGGTCAGAATGCAGCATCAGGGTCACAGCCGAGATCGAGAGAAGAGAGAAAAGGAACGACAAGAGCTGCGGATTCTGGTGGGCACCAACCTAGTTCGCCTCAGCCAGCTGGAGGGTGTCAATGTGGAAAAGTACAAACAGGTTTGTATGTCTGCCGACGTGAATAATTCTAAGAGACAAAAAAGAACCTAAAAATGTATGTGTTTAATTTGAATTAAGACAAATGCTCAAATATATGTATATAAGAAGCTGCCTGTATGTATGAGTCAGGCTGTAATCCTAACACACTGTTTGTTTGTCTCCTCAGGTTGTTCTTCCTGGAGTTTTGGAGCAGGTTGTGAACTGCAGAGATTCTTTGGCTCAGGAGTATCTAATGGAATGCATCATTCAGGTACGCATGTTGATACTGATCTTTTAATTGAGTGGATCAGGTATTGGCCATAACTTTGCTTTACTGATCCAAATTCAAAGCACTTAGTCAGTTTCACCATAAATGAACACAGTACTGTCCTACTGTCACATTCAGTGGATCACAGCAGGCCACACACTGAGACATACATCTCTAACCCCATTTTACTTAAATGATACCAAATGATTTCTCACTTGCTGATACACAGATCAAGAGTTCACACGGGTCCTTGAAATCCTTGAAAGTTTTTGAATTTTGAAAAAGAAAATCCAGGTCCTGGAAAGTTTTTGAAAATCAGCATAAAGAGACATAGGTCATTGAAAATGTTTAAATTTATACCTTCACTATACTAGTCTTTCTTTGTTTGTTTGTTTGTTTCTTTCTTTCTTTCTTTCTTTCTTTCTTTCTTTCTTTCTTTCTTCCTTCCTTCCTTCCTTTCTTCCTTCCTTAGCATGTTTTAGTTGGATTGAACATATATGTACTGTATGTACATTTAGTCTGCAGCTATTATTATTGCATGTGCTACACAATCCTTGACTATTCTGATCGTATCTTCTGTATACAGCAGTATGTTTAGCTGCAGCTTCCCTTAGCTGCTGTTGCCATGGTGAACATGCAGCAGCCTATTCTCTAGCCCTGCTCCAGTGTGTCTGCTTTACAGAGGAGGACAGTGGTCTTGTTCAACCACTCTATTTTAGTGGTGACTTTCTTCACTGTCGTATTGAGAAGAGGGGTGTTGGTGACAGCTCAGGATTTAGGTCACTTTCTTTCTTTGATGGCAGTTTTAATGATGTACTGCTCCATCACAGCAGCCAGCTTCAATGCAGGTGTGAGTGCACCTCTCTGCCTCTGACCATGCAGGATGCAAACACCCTCTCTCCATGAGCAAACATGAACTATTTCAGTGACTGTTACAGATGTCACAGCTACAGTACTAGGTAAAATTGGGCTCAGTGGTTTAAATGATGTAAACAGTTAATGAGTTTGGTCAGTACAGACAGTCACACACAGCAACACACAATCATAACCAGCTATCAGTGAATATAAACAAAACAAGGAAAAGTGAATGCATTGCTCCACTTTGAGCTTCCCAGTGTCTACTTATTTGCTGTTGTTCTTTTTTTTTTATCTGTAAACTACTTTGAGCTACATGGCTTGAGAAGAGATATGTTCCCTCACTGTGAAGACTATTATATTCACAAATATATTTTTAGAAGAAAACAAACATGCTTAATATTTTTAAGTCCTATGAAAGGTCTGTTTTTAAATATTCTTATGCTGTCCTCACTAAGGTGGTTGCAGGCAACGTAGGCTTCAGTTATACAGCTAGCTTAACAAACAATAAGTATATGTATGCATTAACAAAAATAAACACATACAGTAATATAAGTGTA
>JANJYP010081402.1:0-16392 GCA_024605115.1 Rastrelliger brachysoma | reverse complement strand
TGTGCACACACAGCCTGCCAGAATCATATGTCATACTTACTCATTTGGAACAAAAATAGTCACTGCCGGAGAATAAAAGATGTCATTTTTAACACAACTTTGTGACTTCACTCTTGCAGGAATCCTTCAGGTTCACTCTCTTCAAATGGGCAGAGGAGCTGGACTGTGTGGGACGCATTCAGGACCTCTTTGACTGTTATGAACAATCGCTGGAGCTCTTCCCTGATGATGAAGTCATCCTTAACAGCATGGGCGAACACCTGTTCAAGTACTTTCTCCTCCTGAATTATCACACTTAATTATGGGGGCCAAAATGCAATTATTTTTAAATGAATTTTATGCTTTAATTGTTTTAACTACACTGTGTCTCTTTTCATAATCCAGAATGGGATTTAGAGATGAAGCTGCGGGTCATTTCCACAAAGCCTTGAAACTGAGACCAGACTATCCAGAAGCTAGAGAGAACTTCTACCGCGTGGCCAACTGGCTGGTGGAGCGCTGGCATTTCTTAATGCTTAACGACCATGGGAGGAACCAGAAGTACCAGCAAGCCATCCAGAAGGCTGTTCAGAGTGGCTGCAACACTGTACTTGACATAGGTACTGGCACTGGGATCCTTGGGTGAGATATCTTCCATGAGACTTAAAAAACTTTTTGTTTTTATGTGTACTTTGGGGGTTAGAAGACAATCCTAATCAGCGTTAATCCCACACTTAGTGGTAGCATATTCTTCAGGGTACAGCTAGACTACCAGCTGTGTTTTAATGTGTTAATGTGTTGTATTGTTCTGATTTTCTGGTTGTGTCTCTTAAGCATGTGTGCTAAAAAGGCAGGAGCTGCTGAGGTGTACGCCTGTGAGCTGTCAAAGACCATGTATGAGCTGGCCTGCGAGGTGGTGACTGCGAATGGTATGGATGGTAGGATCAAGATCCTCCATATGAAATCTCTGGATATGGAGGTGCCAAAGGACATCCCACACAGGTACAGTGTACACCTAAAAGCTATAATATAATACCTTCATTCATCATTCTCAGCATGTAAAGTGTTGTAAAATTCATATGTTGAAGATTCTCATTTTTCTTTTCAATTGTTTATATTTTTGCTCCCTTGTTAGGGTGTCATTGGTGGTGACAGAAACGGTAGACGCAGGATTGTTTGGAGAGGGCATCATAGAGAGTCTCATCCACGCCTGGCACCACCTCCTGCTGCCTCCACAGGCAGCACAAGCACAGGTCAGGAAAAACAAAGTTTGTTTTTCAGTTGCACAGTTCCTGGTTCATCTGTGTAACTCATTTAGTATCAAACTATTGTACACTGCATTCCTCCACTGCTGCCTCAGGTAGAGCCATCTCTTCCTATTAGGGTTTTATTTACCTAGTTGGAGCAAGGCTGACATTTCTATAAGGCCAGTTCATCGTCAGATGTCTCCCCACATTTATTTACTGTAGTTCAGGCTGCTTCAGTGTTGCTATACACTATTGGATGTTATTACTTTACATTATTTTATATGTAGATATTTAATTGTAGAATTTTCTAGGTGGCTGCTGTAGATATAATTTTCCACACAAGAACTGCAAATGTTTAATGCAGTGGGCAGGGTGCCTCACCCTACAGCCGATAGTCAGTGATATGACGTGAATGTACGGGCCAGCAGTTGCACAATATATGGTATTGATCTACATGACATTAAAATGACTCATTAAAGTGTAATGTTACACTTACACTACTACTGTGTAGTGTAACATTACACTACACAGTGGTAGAAAATGTGTTGAGACAAAGAGAGACAAAAGAAATTATGCATTTATTCATTCATGCATGCGTGCATGTATGTATTAATTTATTTAGGTTTTTATTTTACACTATAGCTTAGCTTTTTGTATATGATTCTGGTCTATAATGAGTTAGAAAAATAAAATAATTCAGTATTTTTAATAAATTAACATCATAATAGATCTTTAAGTGTCTGCACTTGTAAAAAGGCGTGTGTAATGAATATACACAATAAAGTTGTGTTTTATAATTTACTTTTTTCAAATTCTGTTTTTCTTTGAACTGAGTGATGTAAATATAATATTTTTTTCCACTAACTACTTTATTATACCACTAACAACTGTATACAATAATAACAATGTAAAGAAAAAATATTTAGACTTTAGGACAGTTTACATTCACTTCAGGATGATTTAAATTGTTTTTTTGGGATGACTCTTGCATTTTAAACACATAATGGGACAATAGTGTGCCTGGTTAATTATAAACTCTGTATATGCAATCAGTTTCCATGTGGAGTTAGTGCTGCTGTCATTAAAGATGCATTTGTTTCTTGTTCCAAAGAGTGGGGAGACTGAATTCAGGGAACCATCTGCGACAGGTCGGGTCATCCCTGCTGGAGCTACTGTGTTTGGTATGGCTATCGAGTGCCCTGAGATCCGCCGGCATCACAGGTAATTTATTCATGTTTGTTCAGAGAAGTGGTTGACCCTTTTGAGACAACAGCACAACGTGTCTGGACCAAGTATTACATTTCTGTTTTTTGTTTCAGGCTTTGTGTGTCAGAGGTGGGCGGTCTGTCCATGGCTCCAGCTGGGGAGCTCCGTAGTCCAGTGAGCTGCTCCTCTTTGCCCGATGACTCTATGGAGCCTTATACTACAGAGAGACTGAGCAGACTGCCAGGAGGATACAAAGCCCTGACAGAGCCATTCACAGCCCTCACCATAGATTTCAACAATGTGCAGGTGAGCAGAATAACTCCTAACTTTCATTTTTTTGTGTGTCTGTTGCCCCGAGTCAGGCAGAATAATGTAGCCAATTAAATTCATATAGATAATTCATTTACTTGACCATATTTTAGTTGGCCTTATGGAGCTAAAATATTGGCTGCCTCACAGGCTTAAATATTGTGCATCAGTGGCTCCTTATTATTTAGCTGGGCCTGCAGGGATTGTCTGATTTATTATCTCCCAGTGCTCACCTGGCAGATTGGAGAGACAGTGTTTGTCTGCCAGACAGCACCTGCGGGATAATTTGCTGAAATTTATCAAAGAATATTTATCCACATATGCAGGAGGGACTTGCAGACATGCTCAGTCAGTTCACACATAGCCTGATGACAGATCTGCGATACTGTGGACAGAATCAGTGAGGCAGACTCATTTAAGCAGAGTGATGTTTGGATTCATTTGCATTGTAGATCAGGCAGTACTGCTGTATTCAGTCAGCTGAGTTGCAAAAAGAACCCATCGGACAACATAATTATGAGCGTGTCTCAGGAACATGACAGTGAGCAGGACTGACTTTAGAAGAGTTTATTTGCATTATTTCATCCTCAAGCTTGGTTGCTGAATTTGGACAGTTTTCCCCATTTTTTTCTTTTTGCAAATTTTGAAATAGTATTTGTATTTAATAATAATAGTATTATTATTTTTTTGCATTTATAAGTAAGTATGAGAGAGAGAGAGACAGAGAGAGAGAGAAATGACCTGCAACATAGGTCCCAGTCCAGAATCGAACCGGGGATGCTGCCCTTATGTGGCATGCACCGTAACCACTAGGCTATCAAGGCGCACCACAGACATAGTTTTTGAATGTGTTTTGAATGTGGCCTTCTGTGATACATAGCCTGCAGTATTAAGCCACATGACAGACATGTCTATTAGTTCACCCACTGCTGTAGCCTGAATAGCCAGAATGAATAACATATGGGTTTTATTTGGCCGGTTGAAAATGTGTAACTGACAAGGTTTGAAATTGGATTTGTAATTCATGAAATCTATAGAATGTTAGTATGAAAGAATTTTAACACAGCATGTGAAATGCATAGATAATTATGTAACACCATAGCTTTTGACTCCATTAACAAGTTGTGTGGCTTGAAAGACTACAAGACCTGTAACTTCCAAACTATTTGTGATATCCCTAGTACTGTTATACTAATCCCTCTGAAACTTAACTTAATATTTAATTTTTATACAAGTGTATATTGCAGTATATTGCAACTTTTTTATGACTGCTTTAAATTTAAATTTAGTTTTTTATTTACCTGACACCTCTGTACCAACTCTATCATCCTTGCTTGAATTGCTCTGTATTGGTCATCTGTAGGAACTAGAGGGGCTGACCTCCAGGAATGTTCAGCAGATCCGCCTCCTCGTCACACAGGAGGGGAAGCTGGATGCTCTGGCTGTTTGGTTCCAGCTCCACCTGGACGAGGAGAGCAGTCTGTCCACAGGACCCCAGGAGGACACCTGCTGGGAGCAAGCCATCTACCCTGACCACAGCATGGAGGGTAAGATGCAGTAAACACACAGGGAGACATGATGGAGCAAATTTGACAGCATTTATTAAATAGCCATCTGTTCAAGTATGTTCAGGGAATTTGTCTTTAGGTATGGCTAGTTGTTTTAAATGCTTGTGACTTTAAATTATGATTAAAATAGTTGTATCATAATGTATTTATTGTTTGCTCAGCATGTGTTCAGTGCTCCCGTGTATCATGCATTTCCACGTTATATCAGATGAGGGCACTGGATACTTGCTGAGCAACACAAATAAACAGACAACAAGTGCAGAAAGTTTTAATTGCTTTCTGTGCATTAAATTAAGGGTGTTGAAGCTTCCTCAGGGCACATTATATCGTTTTCTTTGCTATGACATCATGCCACCATGAATTTAATAGCCACAGACATTCAGTGACGTGTTCCAGTTGGCATCGCAGCGCATCATCTTTCAGACAGGGCTCAGCAGCATTTCACTACGCTGCTAATTGGCGAGAGCAGCATCAAGGGAACCGCCAACATTCCCGGTGATCACCAACATCCGTTTTCCGGCCGCTGTGACGTGTGCGCCGTGATCGCCTGTGACACTCTTTAGTGTTCATGAAATTCTTATAGGCAATAAATATGCATTTTTCCCAAATGCCTGTGATGAGCCGCGCACTGACATGAAGACATGAACAGATGTTATTCCTGTAGGAATCCTTTCTGTGCCTCGCCCCCCTCCCTCTGTGCCTGGTCCCCCGAATCTCATTTCTCTGTTGGCCTTGCTCGCTCTCCCTCTCTTCTTTCTGCATCTCCTGCTCTCCTTCCCTATCTGCTTCTTTCCCTCCATTCTTCATCCTTTTTAAAATGTTACTTTATGCCAGCTTAGCATTCACAAAATCATAAAAAATATGTGGTAAAATACAATGAACAATACATACACAATATATGTGTATGTGTTCTTCTTTTAATTTAGTTTTAGATGCTTCAGTGAGTTTTCTTTATTACAGTGGGTGTCAGTGAACCCTTTAGTTTCATCTACTTTGCTCCAGGGCTGGAAATCATGTGAACTTTTATGGTATTTGTATTTATAGAATACCTGAAATTTGATACCAATACGTAAATTGTATTTTATGTGATACTTACCTTTGGAAATAAAACATTGTCTACATTTATGTGAGAATACTTTTGTAACTATGCATTGACTGATGTAATGTCTCATAATCTCTCTGTAGTTTTGTATTGCAGCAACAAGAGATAAACATTTGGTTACAATTACAGTTACACAATTAACCACAGAGATGACACAGTTTTTTTGTACTGATGTGCAATGACGATGAAGGCATTGAATTGATCACATTTAGTAATAATAATTATTTAAATGAGGGACTTTTTTATATAAAGATGCATATTAAGTCCTTATTTTCTGTACTTGAGAAACATTTCATTTGGTGCCAAACAGTATTTTACAGTACTGTATCAGTACATTGAAGTGGTAAAATCAGCCCCCATCAATTGTTTGATATCAATTTGTTTCTACCCAGGTTTTGTCCTGAAACCTGGAGACGAGCTGATTGTTGAAGTCTCCTGCCGTGATGCCTTTCTGAGACTCTGCAGTGTTGCTGTGGTGAGAGATGGGCATGAAATCTGTCTAGACAAGCGTCTGGATCCGCAGCACTCTGGGAATCCCATTTCAAACCCAAACCCAGAGGCAGAGTTGTGCAGTGCATTAGCATGTCTACAGACGGACCAAAATCAAACCAAAGACTTCTGCGTGCTGGAATGTTCAGAGGTAGCGCTCCTAAACAATCATGACTACCATCAGAGTTTTAGCAGCGCGTTAGCCAAACTCATCACCCAGCTGAAGGTGGCATGCCTAAACCAAGAACCAGGATCAGGTGATCAGTCTGACCTCACTGGAAGGCCCATGTTCTATGTGCTGGATGTGTCCGAGGGCTTCTCTCTGCTCTCCCTCATCGCTGCCAACCAAGGTCATGTCAAAGCTTACAGCTCTGTGGAAAAAACCAAGCAACAGGAAGTGCTGAAGAGACTGGCTCGCTCCAGTAATATCCCAGAACAAAATCTAGAGTTCTGGCTCAACCACATGGAGGATGAGCACGGGATGCTGCAGAGGCCCTCCAGGGAAAAACTGTGGAGTGCCATCATCCTGGACTGTGTGGAGACGTGTGGTCTAATAAGGCAAAAGCTGATGGAGAAAGCTTCACTGGCCAGGTGAGTGAAGTCGCCAAAGGGGAGCACATTCGGGAAACAAGTTTAAAACATATTGGACATGCTTGCTGAGTTTTATGTGCTTTTCTTGCTATTTTAATGCTTTTGAATGTTTGAGAGGAAAATAGGAAATAAAACCGCCCGTAATCTTTATTAGGTGTCTGCTGGAGGAAGGAGGACGCATCTTTCCAGAAAAGATTGTGGTGCATGGTATGCTGGTGGAGTCAAACATGCTGCTGTTGGAAAGTGCTGTTCAGGGTCAGGAGCCAACACTGGGATTCAATATTGCTCCCTTCATCAACCAGTTCACTGTAAGTAGACCTACATAACACACTGATTATTGAAGTATATGTGCATGCAAAGATCAGAGCTTTTTTAAAGGACCAAACTCATTTAATATTGTCTTTCCTTCATTCCATGCATTCTTCTTCCTTGTCATGATCCGTCACCTACATTACCCACAATCAGAGCTTGACATTAGTACCCACCTGCGCACCAAATGCAGTTAGAATTTGGCAGAGGCGTCTAACAGCCACTCTATTAGTAGCCACTTTGTTAGGTGGCACTCTGTGTTTTGAATACTTTGGTCACACACTGGAGCAGAGCTGCAGATCGATCCAAGGAAAACTGCTGTCAGCTTGACTCCCAGTGAACATTGTTTTTCCTACAGCCATTTAGAGGGCACGCATACACAGTATAGCAGTCTGTCATTTTGAACAGGAAATCAATCAGAATTAAATTGATTGGACAAAAATAAATTTGTTCTCTGCTGGCTGCAGAGATTTTTTTACTTCTCTACTATTGTATTACTGTTGTTGTTAATGAATATTAAATAGTTTTCTCCCTGTACTGCTTTCATAATATGCAATAAGAAGCTACTCTTTTTTTTAAATTATTATGTCTTTGTCTTAATCAGTTGCATGTTTTCAGATGAAAGAGGCTTAACACACAATTGGTTCAGCCAGAGGTGTGTTGGGTGTGTTTATAGTGGTAGCAGTTAATGTATCCTTGAGTAACTGACCACAAGCAGAGACATGCAGCAGACCACAGAAGTCTGGTAACTTCACCTCTTTCATTCACTCCATACCCCCAGACTTTTAAAACCATTTCAAATCTGTAGATTTCAGCCCAAACTGACACTGACAGCAAAAGAAATATACACTAACTTAACTGAGGCAAACAACAAAGGATGCCACATCACATCTTTTTTGCTTCTTTTTCTTTGTCTGTGAAAAATGGGCAAAGGTTACATCATGAGCAACAAAGCAATGGGTGAAAAGCTGATGGCGTTCTGATCTGCAGATTGCAAAATGTCAGTTGACGGCTTTGTTAAACATGACATTTAAATTGAAACACCTTTTAAAACATCCTCTTTGGCTGGCACAGCCCTACTCAACAGTCCCTGAACATATGCTATGAAATGTGATGAACTATATGTAAATTGCTACAGTTTGGATAGCCTTTATGGGAATTTTTAAGCTGTGTAGGCTATTACATACAAAACCTGTTGCAATGCAGTCAGTGATTTGAATCAGCATCTGTTGAAAACTAAACAGCTCTTTTCTTGCTGAAGGAGTTTACAGCATAGTTTTCACTGTGAACTTTGTTAACCCCGGCATCCAAATGCATTAATATTAGTTTTATCCAATGAAACTGCGACCACACTGAGACCACATTGATGATCTAATCTTTTTTCATAAAATAAAGGAAATAATAAGAACATTTTGAGGATTTCGAGAGGTTTGAAAGTTATGACATGTAAAATATAGAAGGAATATTTAAGATTCTGCATTATTTCTAGGTCAGCTTTCACATTTCAGCAAATTTGTGCCGTCGACCAACTTAATTCCTTTGTACGAAAAGACAGATTTCCTTGAGTTGTGTCCCTTCCGTTTAAGTGTTCAGATGACAGTCAGGTGGATTTAGTCTTTTCATCATAGGCTCATTTTAGTGACTTAACTTGCAGCCAGTGTTCATCTGTTATAAATATAGCTGTGCCTCAAGTTTCTGTTGAGGCAATGCATAAAGTTCTAAAATGCTTTGGAGAAACTGGATCAGTTGTAACCAAAGCACGATCAAGCAGACCAAAAGTGACCACACCATCCGAAGATCAATATAGATCGAGCTTAGTTCTCCCAAGAGATAGAAAATCATCACAGATATAGAATTTGCTAAATAAAGAGCACAAGACTCCAATCAGTTAAAATACTGTCAAAAGGAGGCTGTCTTATTATGGTCTCAGAGGACGAGGAGCAGTTTCTAAACCATTTCTCAGGAGGGGAAATGAGGTCAAATGCTTGGGGTGGGCTAAGAAATACCAGCATTTCACAGTAGATGGTTGGAAAATCCTATTTACTGATGTATCCAAGTTTGAGGCTTAAGATAGTAACAGAAAGTTATTAGAGCCATGCTAGCTATAGAGGTATGGCTAAAATTTGAGGAAGGAGAGTTGAATGTATGAAAATAAAATGATTTATATGAAGCGGTACACAAACATACTATCTTAAATATGGTATGATTAAATATAAATTGTTGGATCATACTGGCATAACATGGGTCATCAGGCCGTCATTAAAGCAAAAAGGGTACACACCCAAGTACTAATATATACTAAGATGCATTATTATTATATCAGAAAGTAGCCTGCACAGCCTAAAATGCTGGCTTGGGTATCAGTGAGTATGCAAGTCTATGCACAAATCTGATACCTCGTAATTTATTAATAACCTTAATGTAGTAAACATCAGTTTTCCCGGAGATCAATTCTTTGCCACTCCAATACAGAAGCCTACACAGCAAATTGCAATGTGCAGCCCACTGTTTTAGAGGAAGAAGAATTGATCCCTGGTAAATGATGTAATGTTAGCAGAATGTCAGCAATATTTTCCACTACAAACTCTACCATTAAAAAGGTAACATGTACAGTATGCAAAGCTTTAGTTTGGAGGGGTGGCACTACTGCAGCAATTATATAGTAAGTATTTGAAGACACATCATGTGAAAGATGACGACAATGATAATATTAATAATACATTTTATTTGTATTGCACTTCACATTTCAACAACCTCAAAGTGATACAGAGCAACAATTAAGAGTCGACCATGATGAATAAATTGTAAAAAGGATAGCCTATAAAATATATTTAGTAAAAAGCTATTTTAAAAACATATGTTTTTAGATTGCTAAAGTGTCTGTGGTGCTCGCAAGTGGTCAGGAACGTTCCACAACCTCTGAGCTGCAGCTGAAAGGGCCCCATCACCCATGCTGCAGAGCTTCTATGCGGGGTTAGTAGTATGTATCTGTTTTGGGTTTTTTTTTTTTTTTGTGGTTTTGATCGATATACAAGTTCAGGTATCAGAATCAGTACTGAGAAGGAAAAATTGTATTAGAACCTCTCTGATTCAAATCAAATGCAAAATAGAGTTACCGTATTTTGATTAATGACCTCAGTCTTTTGGACACCATGGTATATAATATTTAACATAATTTAAGTTATCTTCAACTTAATACTATATAATATATAACTAATTAATGGCTTCATTGTTATGCTTACACTAACAAAAGTCAATTCTTAAGTGTGGAGAGCGTGAGTAATACAACTTAAGCATTATTCCATTTATGAAAAAAATGCTTTTTTTTTTGTTTTTACAAAAAAGTCTTCAAATTATCTTATATTGATTTAGAGAAATTCACACTGAAGCTCACTGTTGATCTGAAACTTATTCAGTCTTTACAACACAAGTTGCAAAATCTTAACACATCTCTGGCCACTCATATCTTGTATTCTGTCTCATGTTCCTGATGCAACAGTCAATCCCATGTTCCTGATGCAACAGTCAATATTGACAGTTTTCACATATAGTATGCTGTGTTTGTGATCTTGCGTCATTCACATTTAAAGTTGGACCACTGGGTGCAAATGTGCTGCCTGGGGGTTTTGTTAAATATGATGGACATATAGTGCATTACTATAAAAGCACAAAAAGTCTTGCAGCAAATTTTACTTGCCTTCAATAATCAGTCAGACTGTTCATCCAGTGGTTTTGTTTCCTACCATATGTGGATTGTCTTTTGTTGAACAAGGTATTTCACTTGGAATACTAAGGTCCTGGACCCTTTTTTTTTTTTTTTTTTTACTGTGCGCTCCTCTTTGATGTGTACTTTCCAGCTGCGTTAAGGAAGGTGCAAAATCCCTTTGAATTCTTTTTCTTTATTTGGACTGGAAATTATATATTTTTTTCCATCATCATGTTTGTGCTCCAATTTTGCATGCCCTCACGGGACGGTCGTTTGTTTAAACAGATGTTGTCTTTGAAGCCCTCGGTGGAGGGCACTTTTCTAGCACAACTGTCACACAAGACACAGCACACAGCTTGGCCCAAGACATTCCTACCTGAATCCATCAGTACACATTACATCAAGCACATCAAACAGTGGGCTCTGAGGTCTACACAACTGTGACAGGGAGGAGGAAAGATTCTTTTGTTCTGCAGGAAAAGAAACAGTGCCACATTCTGTGCCGCCACTTTCATTTCTCCCTCAGCTTTTTAGTCTGTGGTGCTGCAGCCGAGGCCTGTTAGTCAAGTTTTGAAGAGTTTGTGATAGATGATGCATTAAACAGTGATTGAGTTATTATCCGCTGACACTTAGGATTAAAATCTTACTATGGATAAATGATGGTTTATAAGACAGTGTCATCATCTGCTGCGAATCAGGTTCAGCATAATTTTTAATACATTGCAGTGTTCTTTTGGCTTCTCTGTGAATCTGTATCAAGAGCAAAATTAAGAAATATAAGATTTTTTTTTTCCTCACAAATAATTTGTAGCTCCTTTGTATTTTTCTTAGCAGTCGTTCATACTGTTAGCAGAGGGTTATTTCTTTTGTCTGATGTTAACCAGTCACCGGACTGTCACTGGTCTGGTTAACCATCCGTTTTTATTTTTTGCATTTTACTTACAGAAGAACCTAAACAATTACAGAATAAATTATCAGAATAAATCCAGGTTAATTATTTGTCAATGGATTAATCTTTGCAGCTCCAATCTTATGTTTCCTTTTAGGTACCAGTCCATGTGTTTTTGGACTTCTCCACTCTGGAGTGCAGGCATCTCAGTGAGTCTGTGGAGCTCTTTGTTCTTGACCTTATGAATGTCAACGCAAACTACACCAACAGAGAAATCAAGGTAAGGCGTATGTGTAGTACCTGGGGCTTGATAAGAATAAGTATAATTCGACTTACAATCAAATACACACTGTATGTGTAGACAAGCTTCTGACCTTATTTCACCTCCTAACTTTGCACTTTTGGTCATGTATGAATCCAGTATTAAATCCACTCTTGAGTTTTTTAGAGATAACTCTGTGTGTCTTGGAACAGTTTTAAATAGTTTCATTTTGGAATGCTAAAATATTTTTGGACTCACGTCTTCACAAGAATTCAGTAACATTCATCATCAGCGATGTAATATAAGGTCAAACATGAGGTGAGTTATTCCCGGCTGTTCCCAAAAGTGTTGCAATATTAAGATGTAAAAGAATCAGCTCCTCATCTTGCCACAAACTACTTTTAAACTAACATGAGATAAGTGATTAATAGGTATTGGCCACAAACTGTAGCTGGCCATTATTATGTACTGTGAAGAATCTTGTTAAGCATTAATTTCTGCTCCTCAGGTCCAGGCTACGTCTGCAGGAAGATTAACTGCTATTCCCTTTTGGTACCAAATCTATCTGGACCAAGACATCAGTGTGAGCACCCTCAGTAAGAACTCCCACTGGAGGCAGGCAGCTGTTGTGCTGCAGCAGCCCCTGGAGGTCCAAGCTGGAGACTGGGTCCGCCTTGCAGTGAAACTCCACAAGAGCACCATCTCCATATCGGCTCATGTAGAGGATGTTCCCAGTCAAATGAAGGAANGCCTCGCAGTGAAGCTCCACAAGAGCACCATCTCCATATCGGCTCATGTAGAGGATGTTCCCAGTCAAATGAAGGAGTAATCTCTTACGATGTAGTTTTGCAAATAGTTTGATTTTTATACAAGTCATGCTTAAATGAATTTGGGTGGATGCATTAAATCCTGTTAATTCCCTTTCTGATATAATTTAGTTTGCCATTCTCCACACTGTCATTTCTCATAAATGTAACGCTATCTTCACATTTGCAAGTTTTTCCAGACCTAAATGATCTCTGTACTGAGGTTATCTAGAAGCCCGCATGACCCAAGCCCCTGCTTGTGACAATGGGATGCTGGTTCATCACAAGAATTTGCTACAATGAACCTTCAAGTTAGTTTTAATTTGTAAAATGTGCCATAAGATCACAGGACATGTATAATTTGTACTTATATTGCGTGTAAGTATATCATAAATATGTGTGTCCCTTCATTATATGAGATTAGTTGGTGACATAAAAACTATATTCAATAAATGACATTTTTAATAAATGCAAGAAATAAAGAAATCTGCTGTAGTTAAATCTGTTTTATTGAAGAAACTGTAAGAGATGGAGTTGAATTAAAATGTGGAACATTTCCGTTCTGATGTAATGTTGTCAGTTTCATTTAAAAAAATAAAATCATGTAAGGCAATGCAACATGCTTTGGCTGCACATGATGCAGATTATGTTGTAGGTATGATCCATTTATGTATCTACTAACACATCAAAACTGATATCCCACACTGTACATTAAACAAATTGATATCCCTGCGCAAATCCGTGGAAATCACAATGAAAAATAAACTTTGAAAAGCTACAGGAAAAAATGAATGGCTTAGGCGTGGCAGCGGCAAAGTTATTCCAGCATAAAGGATAAGAAGGATGGAACACATCTCAAATAAAACTGATCCTGGAATACAAAACGTGAGGTGATTGTAGCAGATGGACTAGTTCCACAGCACATAGAACAAGGCATCTCAGAAGACTAGGGAATAAATTTCTAGCGCGGCAGAGTGAGCTGTATGCAGTAAAGCAATGATGGCAGGATTGTACAGTTACAGACTGAATCGTGTAAATGTTTCTAAGACAGTACCTCAAGTATCTACTTAAATACCGATTTTTCTTTTATACTGTTTTATACAGTCAGTTAAACCCAAGTGTACTGATCATCTGAAAAGACATAACTATCATCTCAAAATCATTTCAGCATTCAAGAAACTTGTTGCTACTTTTCCTTCATTCCCTCCCTCTGGAATACATCATCTAGTAGCTAGAACAAAAATAATCTTTTGATTTATGGTGAGCTTATGTGCTTTACTATACCAGATTTCCATTAATACTTACTCATATCCCCAGAAATCACTATAAACTAATACGTAGTGTGAAGAAACAAACGTTTCTATTTTTAAAGTTGCATATTTCTTTCATTGTGTCACATCTGAGATTATGATATGAATGAAATGACACAAAAAAAAGTCTTGTGATAATTTCCTGTTTGGAAAGAATACATGCTTCACTCTTAAGACTTTAGGAGGCGTTAAGTAGCCTCTCATCTCAAGAAACATGACAGCACAAAGACTGGGTTGGTGGGAAAAAAGTGTGCTCTTTTGGACGCATGTTTAAAACTGACCATTCCCAATTATGATAGAGAGTAACCATTCTCACTTGGCCTATTGAACCACATAACTTCCAAGTACAACAGAAAAATCAAAATATTCACTGAACATTCTTGGAGCTGTCACAGGTAGAGGTCCATCTGGTTTTGCATTTGTTGGCAAATGTCTACTCGTACTTGGTTGATGTGCCCTTTGAAACAACAGTTTTTTTTTTTAAATGTTGCATTAGTGAAGTAATGTCTGAGGGAGAAATGGCAAGGCTGTCATTGGGTCCTGCCCAAGCATGTCTGGTAGAGTCTGTTGTTGACATCAGCCTTTACAGCAGGCTAGGTGATCACAATCAGCTCTGCCTCTGCTGGTTCTTTGGTTTGGTCGGTCCTTTCTTCTTCCCCCATTTCTTCAGGTCCATCTTCATATTCATCACTCCAGGGTGCAGAGCTGAGCCCAGCAGGGGCTGACAAAGAGTGGGGAGTGAGGGTTTTCCCCAGGCCCTGGTATTGACCCTTGGGTGACACTGGGTTGGATGCCGCCTCTGCAATGGCATCTTGAGAGCTAGAAGAGAGAAGGCCTGATCGCTCACCGTCACTCTGTGCCTCACCGAAGTAGGACTTTCCTGGACGACCCAAAACTGTCCTCCCTGTAAATTTAGCCAAAAGAGATTTTTAGGAGTTGTCTCCTCCTTGCTAGAGAAGATGAGACGTGTGTTTAAAACACAACTGTAGCAGCACACCAGTAGCCAGGACGCACTTACCAACATTGCGGACTTGTTCAGATATGTCTGCTCTGATATCGGAGATGTCCCACATTGCCATGAAAGAGTCAAAGCACGAACCCTCCTCAGCCTCCTGGATATAAGGTTTGTAGGTGAAGCTGAAGTGATGGGCAATGGCTGCCAGAAACATCTCTACACATATGATGAAATCCTGAAGGAAACAAACAGTCAGGTGAATGCTTGTTTATGTTCCATACAGGTAGTAAGAAAACCAACATCAGAGAATTCCAACAAGTGAAACAATTCATGGTGGAAAAAGAAATTCAATTTATGAATTCATCACATATTACTACTTCTTTTAAAAATCAATTACTTATATCTTACCTGTAAACCAGTAGCAACAGCCTCCACACTTTGCCAGTCCCATGTACGTTTCTCTGAGATAATGCCCACTTTCACCAGCAAAGCAATGAACACAGCTTGCCTGAGAAGGTTTACACAGTAATTAGTAACTACATCACAGTAGTGCAACAACAGGTTATATAAAGTCCATATAATATTACGTTTAATTAAGTATTGGTAATTTTGTTTTGTTGAACAAACTGAGTTTTACCAGAATGAGACGAACACCACCATTTTGACACAGAGGAATTTGCCCACTGGTTTGATTGGACTCAGTTCTTCTCTCAGAGCCCTGTAGAACAGCACCAGGCAGTACATGGCAAACTAAATAAACAAGAGACACAAGGGAGGGAGAAATATTAGATCTTGATGTTTAACATGCTTACATGCTCTTATTTGTGACCCAGTACTCCCTAAATGCAAATTAGATTAGGACCTATTAAAAAAGCAGTAGTCTTACCAGCTGTGACATATTGTTGACAATGACCAGGTATGTCCATGCATTTTTTGAACTAAAATTGCCCTCATCATATACCCCACACAGCTGACAGATCCTATGAAAAAAGAGACAAGCCCAATAAACATCAGAAAAATAGTTAATAAAACACTGTGTTTGGTATTTAAGAATAAAATCAAGTGCATGAAGAACAGGATATACTTACAAGGCGATCACTGTTGTGACGGGTCGTACGACTGTGTACTGCAATACTCCCAGCTTGCATCTCAACAATAAAACCCTGCAGATGGAAGAAAACACTTTAGTTTAATCACATCTAATTTGTCTGATGATCAAACTGAGATACTGATGACAATAAGACACACTGGTAAGTAGATTATTAACACAAGGATAATGACATAATTTTAACATCGAAATGCCAAACTTTTTTTCTTAACATCTTCAGTCAAAATTCATATTATCAGCATGTGTACTGCAACAAAACAGCAGGGGTTGGAAATAACAACAGAAAAACATTTTTAAAAGGAGAGAGATGATGCGGTTGCTGTCGACCTTCAGGCGAATTAAAAGTTCAAAGGGGAACAAACTGATTATCTTGGAAAAAGAACAAACTCTTGACAAAAATAACTACACACAGGCTTGTTAACCAATTACTGATGTTGCCTGACTGCGGCTAATTTGAAACTGGTGACTTGTGATTGGCTTGTCTGCTTTGTGGTTTATGAGAAACTTCAATAAAGTGCAAATACAAGAAACAAACACGTTACTTATTTATTACTTA
>JANJYP010081387.1:0-19780 GCA_024605115.1 Rastrelliger brachysoma | reverse complement strand
CACCAGGTGACATAAAGTTTAAAATGGAAAATTCTTAGAGGTTTTTCTTGACAGATATTAAAAAGAAAAAAAAAACTTCCAAAGCCAGATAGGTAGGAGTAGAAATATACAGATTATGCCAAGCTTGCATAAAGTAGTTATTCAAAAAATGCATTCCGTTTGAAATATGTTATACTTTTATTTATAAAGAATAGTTGGATATGAGAGAAGTTTTTGAAGTTTTATTAGTATTATAGTGCAGAAATGTGTGGTTATAAAACAGCTGGTGGAAAGAAGGCTTTAAAAAAACATAATTCAGCCTTTCATAAAATATGAACAATAGAGTAATCCTAACAGACTATATCAAAACGCCTCAAATAATATTCCCTTCAGCAGTGATGCTATTGTTATTGTTAATACTTTTGTTATTTATTTGACATGATTTATATACAGTATATTTATTTATAGTTTCTTCCAAACAAGAAAGTGAAGAGAATACCAACATCTAGACTACTGTATATTGCATATTTTCAAGTGTGTTATCTCCAAAGATAACTCCCATAACTCTGATCTAATACCTTGTGGAATCTGTGTCCTTGTCCAGTGTATGCCCTTCACATTTTCTTTANGTGTGGTTATAAAACAGCTGGTGGAAAGAAGGCTTTAAAAAACATAATTCAGCCTTTCATAAAATATGAACAATAGAGTAATCCTAACAGACTATATCAAAACGCCTCAAATAATATTCCCTTCAGCAGTGATGTTATTGTTATTGTTAATACTTTTGTTATTTATTTGACATGATTTATATACAGTATATTTATTTATAGTTTCTTCCAAGTAAGAAAGTGAAGAGAATACCAACATCTAGACTACTGTATATTGCATATTTTCAAGTGTGTTATCTCCAAAGAAAACTCCCATAACTCTGATCTAGTACCTTATGGAATCTGTGTCCTTGTCCAGTGTATGCCCTTCACATTTTCTTCCTAACAGTAAAAGCAAAGAAAAGCAACTTGTCTCCATGTTTATTTAGTCAGCTGACAGAGAGAAGGAGAGAGTGAGAGAGAGAGAGGATGTGGAGGAGAGGGGAGAGAGGGGGGATTTACAGATCCTCCCCTCTAGCTACCTTCACCTCGCTCTTCTCCTCTTCATTTTTTTTTTCCTCAGGTCACTGCTGTCATGGAAAAAAATCCGCACAGCTGCAATTTAGGTGTCACTTGTGTGTTGAGTAAGTTTGTCTTTGTGACCCTCCGTACCTTAAAACTAGCTGTAAAAGCTCCTATAATGTGTACAGTAAAAATATCAGAAATAAAACTGAGTCAAACTGAGATTTTTACATTTCGCAGATGTGTTTGGGGCCTTTGTCCAACAACAGTTTTATACTATGTAACATTAAAGAAAACTCAGTCTCTGCGGTGCTCATGCAAGAAAAGGTAACAATATATCATCCATGTTGGTCGCCCTTTATCCTTAACAGATGATGTTATTGCTGCAGTGCAGTATATAAGAACACCTGTTGTCTTTATTCATCTGTTTGACATGTATACTCTTATCTGTAGTTCTCCTAAAACGTTTTGACATATATTGAAACCAGTTATGCATAAAAGCAAATTCTTACCCACAGAAGGCAATGTGCTTTTCATAGATAAGGGTTTTATTTTGCCTATAAACTGATCTGTTGTTAATATTTTACAATATGTGGATATAATGAAGAAACCACCATCATACCATCACACCTGAGTCTGCAGCCAGGCTCCTTGGTTGGCATCAAAAAGACCACATCACCCTAACTTGGCTGCTCTCCACTGGCTCCTTGTCAATACAATTCAGTGTGAATCCTGAGAATGTATTGATCTCCTCCTAACGCTGGTGTTGGGCTAGCACCTGATAAAGTTGCTGAGCATTAAACCCGATGAGTTAGAGTACAGTCTTTAAAGTCCAGCCCGTGGCCTGAGGGCAATCATACTTGTCTCTGAGGGTGTGTAGACTTTGGCAGGTCGTTCCTGTCTGAAAACATCAAGCTGGAAGGCTCATATTTTTCCTTCAACTCTGTCTTGAGAGCACTATTTAAGACTTGTTTCCTCTGACCTTTCTTTTATAGGCTGCAAAGATCTTCAGTGGTAAAAAAAACAAAAAAAAATCTTCAGTTGAGTTTATGTCAGTCATTTTTAAAAGTACATGTAATAAACAATCATATATCCTTGTTATCTACATCTCCTTTATGTAGAAGCAATGACATACAAAAAAATGGAAAAGTTGTCACAGTTTATAATGGTATATTTATAATGCACACATGTAATACATTGAAAATATACGTACACACGTATGTACATATTTTCTTATATATTTGCCTGGTCATATATCCCTGAAGAGTTCACATACAAAAGCATTACAAAATTCATATGCAATAATATTTCACAGGTTACAAAAAGAATGACATAGTTTGTTACTTTTACATTTGCCTGTGTGTTTGTGTGTTTTTTCTAAAAGTTTATTTCTCTGTTGCTCCTCGGGCTCACTCTCTTAGCCTAGAAGTGTGTGTTTTTCCACAACACAAGTGTGCGTTGGGGTCAGGTTTACAACTGCTTCATTCCACTTCCCATTTATAGCTTCAAGTGGTGATCCGCAAGATCCACAACTTTTCATTTTGGCAACATCCGTGGTGCTAAGTGGCCACTGCTGTGGTGTTTCTGCACTGCACCTCCCTGAGATCACTTGGCGGTCCAACTATCTGGCCACCACTGTGACATTTTTCTCCTCTAATGTTTCCGTGGAAGAAGGATTTGTCTTTGAATGGTGAATGCTGCTGGGAAATAGCACCTCCAGAAAGACACCCTTACGCTTTCATCCTGAGGTTCCTAAAGACTAAAACTGCATTTTAGATGAAGCCAAAGTACTTCCATAAAATTTAAATGTAGTTTTTTTTTTTTTTTTTTTTCTGGAAGTGATGAATAAATATTTAATAAATGCATCACTTAACAACAAATTAGATGCAGAGATTTCAAGTTCAGCAAGTTCAGCTTGTGTGGGCGTCTGTCACATATGTACAGCAAGTTTTATTGTTGCGTGTGTGTTTGTTGGAACTGCTGAGTTTCAAACGTCTGCTATTATTTTTATATAATATATTTCAGTAAATATCAACATCTGTCTCTCTCTCTGTCTTTTCTTCTTCAGGGGAAGTGACTGCAGCCGAAAGCTAAAGAATGTAAGTGATGCCTACGGATTACAGTGGGATAATTTGTTTGTGTGCTAAATGTATTTTTTTTTAGTGGAAACTGTTATTATGGTCTCGTGTTTGTGTTTGTGCTGTGGCCATCACTCTTTTCCTATAGCTGCTTTTGTCACGTCTTTTTCAACTCTAGCAATTCTTTGCACTCTGTCTTTATATACTGCATATCTCTACTTATGCAGTCTGCCTACACTGTCTCTACCAATCATAACTACCTATCTTAATCTTTTTATTCTATGTACTGAGTCTGTACTGTCTCTTCTAGTTATACATACTATATTTGTTCGGTCTAGTCTACTTGTTGTCTGTCATCATCTGTCTGTCCTTACTCTTAATCTGTTCACATACATCATCTATTTCTGTTTCTTCTACCTCCACCCTTTGTACGGTAGTTTTATTCAATTTAATTTGTTCTACAGTTATTTTTTCCTACTGTATTCATTTCAATTTCAAATATTTGAACTCCAACCATGTTTTATCTGCTCTCTACTTTTTCTGCACACTCAAGTTTAGTTCTTTCCAATCTGCTTCATATGAGATCTGTGTGTTCTAGCTGCTCCTTCACTCATTTAATTATTCACTCTTATAGTCTAATTTATATATTTATGCTCAAATGCACCTGAACATCCTCTTCTTTTTTTTTTTTTTTTTTTTTACAAAAATGCTGCTTTAAGAAGTAGAACACCATTTTAGCCCTGCCCATTCTGCAGTCAGTGCTCTCTCTCTACCTCTCTCTCTCTGTCCCTCTCTCTCTCGCTCTCTTTCTCTCTCCCTCTTTCTCTCTACCTCCCTCTGTCTCTCTCTCTCCCTCTCTGTGATGCTGTTGTTCACTGTACAAGTAAATGTGTGGAGCTGCAGAGCTGGCCTGGGCAGCTAGCTCATTTAGCTGACTACAAACAGCGGGGACTCTCTGCAACCCACATAAAACCCTCGTAAATTGCAGCAATAGCTAATGACCCACAAACTCCCAGCACCCATCGCGTTAGCCAGGACCTGCTTCCACACTACACTACTATGGATGTGTTCTGCAGACTGAGGACTAGGATTTGATAGCAGCAGCTGCTCCTGCAACTCATCCCATATTCAAAGAAAGGGGGGACTGCACCGAAGGGAAATTGCTGATGCGGTGATAAAGGTGTTGTATAGCAATAAGACGTCAGGTAGAAGTCATTGCATGGATAGGTGTAATATTGCTGATGTCATGAAATAATAATTTAATATGAGCAGGTGTTAAAAGGGGCCAATTGCATGTGGGGAATCCATATTTGTACGTAGCACTTGTGGTTTGCGGATTTAATGTGCTCAAAGGTGCATGTATGCAAAGGTGTGTGTGTGTTTATTTTTTGGATAATTCATGCCTTTGTATTTATCAGTTTCTCAGGTGTGTGTGTACATGAAACAAAGGAGTGATGATTGAGAGATGATGTCAGTGGAACCTCTTTGACAGGTCTTTCCACAAGTGCAAGAGATACACGGCTGATGAAACTGAGGAGTCAAAGGCAATGTGACAATGCACTGTAATGATCTCTTCACTGTCAGACGCACTGTTTATATTTGTGTCAGTCAAACAAAGCTTTTCTTTAAGCTGCTGTAACTCCAGCACCGGCATCCAAGTTTCAGTTTTTGCACTGTCAGGTTATTGTTGTTTCAGTGTTGCATTTCTAAATCATGCTGCCAGAGTTGTGGTATGTTTTCTCATTGTGTTTGTGCAGTTGGGATCAATACGGATGCCGTTTCAAGCGCACTAGAAAGCAACTGAAACACATTTGGTGCTGACCCACTTCCAATGGGAACTGGCATGGATTTTATCATTATACTAGTGACAAATCCTGCCACTCCGGATGCTAAAGTGAGCAGCTAATCAACCACAGCCACAGCAGGTGGCTTATGACTATAGTGCAGTGCATGTATATTTGTGGCATTCCTTCCAGTAAAAAAAATAATAATAAAAAATATGAGAGAAAACAAAATTAGCATGTGATTAGCATTCATTTAAATGAATACCAGTGAAAAGTAAACCAGTAGTTATGAACTGCATTTGATCAGACTTCTTGTGTCTGAAGCCAAATGCTTCCAAGCTAGAAAGTTGCACCTCAGTGATGCTTTGACCAAAAAAATAGATTTCTCTTTTGGATTCAAGATCTGACCATGCAGAAAGTGACTCTTTAGCTTTGTGCTTCTTCCAATCAGAAGGCCAGTTCCATTGGAGTGTGTTTGCAGTGACAGTTTGACAGAAATAAACACATTAAGCCATGCTGAGCTTTCTTATCAAAGCAATCCCTGTAGAGTGCTGGTTGACATGGACACAGTAAATATAGCTGGGAACACTTTGCCAACAGTGTTAAAGGTGCAGCTCTGTGTGAGCTCCCTGCCCTAGACTTTTTCTGTGCATTTTGCATTTTAGGCATGTAACCAGTATTAAATACACTTACAGTGAATGTTGAAAGCTGCAGTTCACACTACAGTATTACTACAGGACATCAGATAATAAGAAGTATTGAGCTTGTATTACTGATTGTACACAGGCAGCGTGTTTCAAGGAGATGAGAGTGACCGATAATTTATGCATTGACTGCTCAGCTAGCTAAAGGCAAATATAAATCACTACAGGCCCTGAAGGGATATTGTAGCAGGTCTTGTTGTGTTTGTGCAGAACGCCTTAGTTAACGTGCAAGTTCTTTGGAAAAAGCTGGATTGTAATAGCCAGGAAACCAGATTGTGTTGTTTTGCAGGAGAAAAGTGAAAGGACCAGAGTGGAAAAGGGCTTGGAGTGTTTGCTTCATACTTCCGTCAATACAACCATTAAACTATATGATCTAACTAAATATTATTTATCACCTCTGTGGAAGACAGGTGTAAAGTTTCATATGTTTCCCTGTGACCCTACATCTACATATGCCCAGTTAATTGTTTGTTTTTTTCTTCTGGCAATCAGAACAGTACTCACTGTTACTCATTGTGGTGAAGTTTGATGAAGCTCCAAACAAACTGGCTCAATTTACCCCGAATCATTTGTTGTGACAGGGTGTAATGGACAGTATGTCTCCATCCAAGGTGCTATTATGAAAGCTGTGGGAACATGAAGTCAGGATTTATGGACGAGTTGTAGTTGTTGTTGTTGTTGTTTTGAACAGGAAAACAGTTTAGCTAAAATAATTTAGCTTAAATAGTTTTTCCTTAATCTTCCTGAATGAGATTACCTCGGAAGTCTGAATTCGGTCACAACTAAAAATAGTATAATTTTGTTTTCTTTTATTGATTAATGAATCTGGACAACATAAAAAATACACAAAAACACATTTGCAGTATTGTAGGGATTAGTTTTACACAAGTTGAGCATGTAAAGGTTTAAAGAGAGTGAATAAATATAAGTGAAATTACCTGATGAACTCAATGTGCCTGAAAAATCATGTACATATCAGCTGATATTTTAAATGAGAGATTTGGTGGGTTTCTGCACATTTTAATTAATTAATTAATGCTTTACCAGCTTTCTTTCCACAGTTGTGCTTTGTGGTTTTCTTAGGTCTCAGCAGAATAATATGTAGTTTTCTTTCCTTCTTTCATGTTATCATAATTTTTGACCACAAGGATTAAAATAAATTGTTTTCTTTAGGTTCTAATCACCATCTACTGGTTGGGTCGAGCTGCCAACGGCTGTACCTCCTACAACGGGCCTACACTGGACCTGAAAGAATTTGAAGGCCTGCTTTCACAGATGCGAAAGGTTCGGCATGTCATATTTAGTACAAATCTAAGCAACAGGGACAACACAGTCAGTAGTTGCTCATACAGTTGTGTTAAAAAGCTCCTAGCAACCACAGGTGATGAAGTGTAAGTGATGGAGAGGCTGCTGGAAGATCACATGCTTTATCCCTGTGGTAACCAAGCCTCAGAGTTACCTGAGGCAAGGACTCGCAAGTTCTACTGAATAACTTAGGTAAGATTCATTAATGTACTCAGTAAATGTCCTCAGACTTCTAAGAAATCATCTCAAGCAAAGGACAACAGCCTCATTGTTTGTCCAATGATGACCTCCATCAGTTTGGACTCCAATGTCAGTCACCTGGTTTTATCCTTTTACTGACGCAAAAAGAAAAGCATTAGTTAGCCCCCAAGGCACACATTTTACACACACACAAAAAAACAATTATACAT
Organism: Rastrelliger brachysoma; assembly: GCA_024605115.1. Taxonomy (NCBI): domain Eukaryota; kingdom Metazoa; phylum Chordata; class Actinopteri; order Scombriformes; family Scombridae; genus Rastrelliger; species Rastrelliger brachysoma. The sequence goes on along the minus strand of JANJYP010081387.1, from coordinate 12,411 downwards.
ACATGTGCTCTATGACAATCACTCATTACCATGATGTCACCGTTATGCAATTTATTCCACATTGTGACGTCCCTTTTCTATTCTATAAAACTCAGAAATCACTGCCAACTCAGCAAAATAACTTTCCCAGATGTCCACACGTTGCAGATGACCAAAATAAAGCCACGTTTCCATGAAGCTGAAAAGATATTAAAAAAAAAAGATAAAGGGGGACAAGGAAAGAATATGAGGTGCACATATTCAATGGCACTTCATGGGTTTCTTCTAACACTTATGAAATAGAAACTGTACTGTTGATTGAAATGCAAGGTAAATGTGTGACATAGCTTCACTGTTTGCTGCTCGCTGATAGTGCATTGGTTAAAGGGTTTGTTCAACCAAATTAAAAAAAAACTATCTGCACTAGTACATACCACCCAAGATAAGAGCATTTTAATTGTTTTCTTTTTTCAAATTTGGGCAAATTAAAACACTTTTGAATATAATCTATGGGTTTAGGAATTTAGATTTAGGCAACAAGAACGTTTTGTTCAAGTTTGAGATGAAATTCTAGCAATTGTCAAGTTAAAAACAATTTAACAGCAGAAAACTGATTTGTGGATTTGGAATTTTCAGGCACATGTTTTCTGCTATTCACTGATATGACCAGGCCACCTCCACATTGTGATGATGTCATGACTTCCCCATGCACATTTGGTGTATGAAAGATGTACAACATTCAGAAATGCAGAGACCCTGTGGGTGGAGAGTGTTGTGGAAATCATAATATAGAGTTAGGCATTACAAATCAGACTGCAAAGGGGTCAGAAACAGGAAGTCTTTTACTAGGCAGGAAAGGCCTTTTCCTTACCTTCCATTAGCTGCAGAGGCATGTTTCAGCTGTAGACAGACAGATGGAGGGAGGGGTCCCTGAGGTGAAGAGAGAATGACAGAGAGGGATGCAAGCAGTGAAACGGATGACATAACACAGAGAAACAGAAAGAGAAAGAATGAAAAGGGTAGAGAAAGTTCATCTGCAAAGGACAAGAGAAATTAGATTTTAAGAGGTTAGATACTGCAGCACTGCAGAGATACAGTGTGGTGATTATGGTGATGAGGACATGAACAAACTCCTCAGGTATTGTTCCAAGTCAGTTAATGTTTATGCCAAAGCAGTTCTTTCTTAATATGCATCTCCTGAGCACCAAATGTCATGTCTCTTTCCTTTTTTTTTTCTCCATGCATTTTACGCACATTTGTCACATTTGATGTAACTTAGGTGTGTTTCCATGAATTTTAGGAGGTGGAGGAGGCAGAGAGCCCAAAACGCAGCATCCGGGACAGTGGCTACATCGACTGCTGGGACTCCGAACGCAGCGACTCCCTCTCCCCGCCACGCCACGGTCGCGAGGACTCGTTCGACAGCCTGGACTCCTTCGGCTCACGCTCACGACAGACCCCGTCGCCAGACGTCCTGGTCACCCGCGGCAGCAGCGATGGTAGGATGGGAACCTATTTCACACCCTCATATTCACGCTGAAATCACAACCTAATATGAGTAAATAGTTTAGAAGTGATTATGACTGCGTGATGTGAGTTTAGAAAGGTAATTTCTTAAAATATAAAGCTGGAAGTTAAGCAATAAGCATTGTGTCATTTTAGCTGCAGCTATTTGTCTTATGGAAGGGAAGTAATTCAGTACAGGCCGCTTTGTTTGGGTTAAATTTGGTGTACAGATACATTATACAGATAAATGAGATGCATTGTCCTTCCAGTGTTACTGTAGTAAAGCCTGTTGTTCTGCTCCCTGTGTTTGTACAAGACAACGCCTAGAGCTGCTCAAAGGCTAGTTGAAAGAATAAAGTGAATGATCTCAGTGCAATGCCTTTTTTTGAAGCCAAGCTCTTGGGGGTTTTTTGGTAGCTGGCTTAAGAAACACTATGTGACTCCCTCTGTGGGGCGTCGATGGATGATATGGGAGGGCAGGTATTTCTTTCTCATTTATGGCAGGAACTCTGATATAAAGATTACTTTGTACACATGCCCATTGTTTTCATTTCAGACATATGTATCATGCTGTGAAAGCTCATTGTGTAATGCCTGTATATGCTCCAAACAGCTCCACACCTATTGCAGAAGTAAAACATTTAAAATATTAAAACATGAAACTTTAAAACTTTTAAATATCACGGTCAAGGATCCACTCTTTTAATCCAGGACAAAAACTACATTAATGCCACATGTTCCCTTCTGGAAAGCTTCATTCACATCTGTTCATATCTGTGCTAGCATCATCCATATCTGATGTCAGTCTGAAATAACTAATATCAAAAATCATGCATGAGTCCAACTACAAAAACAAATGTGGTCACATCTGTTTTTATGATTAAACACATCTCCGTTATGTCATGGTAACACAGACTCCACCAAGATGACATCCTAGACAGACACATTAGATTCATTTATCTTGATGGAAACACGAACAACTTCTGATTTATGTGATAAAGTAAGTGGTAAGAAGGCTACATAGATTCATATCAGGGATTAAAAAGTGCAATTTCGTTTTGTAATGTGACAGCAGATCTTCATTTTAGAGGAGTCAAATTTGCACAGTTTGATCTGTAGTTTAAACAAAGACGTTGAACGCTTGCCTGCTCAGTTGTAGCTCTGTTTTAAATTAGATAATGCCTTATAATAGAAATATTAAGATGTTATCTGACTTTTTTGAGCCATTCGCTCACCACACCCCCTTTCTCTGCTTCCACTCATTCAGCACATAACTATCGCTCCTCCTTTTAGACAAGTAACAGAGTGATGAATAATTTAATTATCCTTCTTGTAATGTTTTTTTTCCTCCTCATTTTCTGCTCAGATTTTTCCAATACTTTCGAAAATTGCATATAGCAGCTGTTTTATTGCACAGTAATTTAATCTATATCTGCATCCGTGCAGGCCTATTTATACACACTATACGAACAAACAGGTGCCTTAGCCACCACGTTTGTCGAGTCTCGCCATTCATACTATTCGTGACACCTTTCAGTGAGGATTTTCCAGTCCTGCCAATGACATGAACACAAAAGTGCCTCTGTGCTTCAATGTTGTAGGCCGTTGTCCTGGACTACGGTTGTTTTGATGGCACTCTTGAAGTGCGGAGTGAGATGGTGAGTGACAGCACTTAGAGAGAGATGAAGCCTTGTGATGTAGCATGTGACACAAAGGAGAGTAAAGAGAGGGAAGTGCAGTTGTTTGAATGATGGCTCGCAGCAGGGTTTTTTTGATCTGACACTTGGCAGATCTGTCAGGGATCACTGGATAACAGAAACTGATATGGTTTCAGTTTAAGAACAAAGGACGCATCCTCATCTTTATCTTAATGAAACTCAGACTCGATACTTGGAATGCAAACTCATCAAATGAAGTTTATGAAATGTGACTTCCTGAGATGAAATACCCTGGCAATAAGATGTGCATAATTTGAGTTTTCCAGGAATATGTTTTAAGATTTTGTGTATTGTACAAGGAAATCCCTGTATGATTGATTCTTACCTCCCTTGTCCACTATTTCATGAGTCTATTATATATCAGTTGTCATGACACTAGGCTCATCTTATCTGTGAGGCTCCTCCCGGCCAACTTTCCATAAAGGCTGTGCAATAACAATGCCAGATAGGTATTTCTCACTTTGATTCACTAGATTCACCTGCCAAATTAAGTTTATCTTCAGTTTGTTTTCAGGTGTTTTTTCAGTTGTTTGCTGTGAGATTCAAAAGCCAGTAGACTCTTCAGGTAATAACAAACACACAGAACCACACTGGTGGATCAGACACTAAAACTGAACATAAGGATTAGATTATGTGCATTTTATCTCTGCACATTGCTGTGTCTTCCACTCTGTGATAACTTTATTTTCACAGAAGTGTGAAGACATAATAAGTTTCTCAAGACAAGCACAAACTGCAAACAGCTGTGAAGGTTTTTGTTCTGCTTTATGCCAAAGTCAAAAGTGGGCTGGCTTCATATACAGTAAATACTTTTTAATGCCATGCTGACCATATGCTGCTGTTGATTGCGAAACTGTGTTTGAATGTCACCCTTTTAAATTTTAATGACAGCCTATAAAAGGTTACGGCAGTCGTCACAGAGCGTAATGCCTGTTTCATCTCTGAACTTCATGTGGGAAAACACAGAGCAAAAACCATGCATCCTGTCTTGAGTGTGTTTTTGTTTTGAGGGAAGTGCAAAGGAAACTGCCATCTCTGCTGCTGTCACCAAGAGTCAAGCTATCCAAAAATGTAGTTATTGTTTTAGAGGTTGATTTTGGCTTCATGAGAAATGATGAGGGAAAAAATACATGTCTGTAAGATCTACTGTTAAAAAACAAAGCAATTAACCATACTGTTTGGTGATGTGTTTTCTCATCCTTGCAGATAAGCAGCCACTAGTTTTCATACAAGTAATCTATTAATCACTGTTCAGCAATTAGACTTTAGTATCAGATATTATAAATAAAAGATTAAAGCTTGTTAAACAGTCAAAATGTTGCACTTCACCGGTTATGTAATAAGTCCATAAAATGATTTGGAGACACCACTTTCACCTCCTACATTATCCTTAATAGACTGGAACGTAAAGCTGTCAAAAGACTGTGTTATTCATTCTTATTCTTATTCATGTAATGCAATAATTATCACCACCACTCCACCAACATGTACATATGTATATATAACCCACCACTGATTAGTCATATTGTCAAGCTGCTTCTATTCCTATACACCCACCTTTCATCAAAAGCAGCAAGCTCAGTTCACTTTTAAAATTAAGAAACTAATTATTAACCGATGAAAAAATGAGGAGACGGGTTTGGAGAAATTGGCTTAGCAAAGAACTAAATGACCGCATGTAATAAAAAAGAAAATACTCCTGGAATGCTTTGAACATTATAGATTGATGATATATTGCAACATAAGATTGTCTGAAGTTGGAATTTCCTTTGGGTATTTTCTGGATTTATTACTGTCAGATCCACTTTGCGGTTCAGGCAAGTTTAGAAGGATAAAGATGTTAGTCAGAGGCCAAAATCTACACATGTGGTTCAACAGTTTGTAGAAATCTGCATGTCTGATCATATTTGCACATCCACTATTCTGGTTAGAATAATATAAGAGTTCAGATCAGACCTGGGAGGTGCAGACGAGATTAGTGGATAACAATGCAGCTTTCAGCTATTCACAGAGCACTTTGAGTTCACCCAGAACAGAAGCATCCATTTATTAACATTCACCCAAATTCTGGTCGGCCAGGTTTTCACTGCCCTGACCTTAAGTCCTTTCTCTATTCATCCCTGCAGATTGACTTCAGCCTGACAGTAATTAAGGGAGACGAGTTTAATTCAATCTCTGAGAGAAATTTAATATTGATAATGCTCTTTTGTTTGGACCAAGTCTTGTAGGATAGATACAGTGTTGATAAATGAGTCACTTTGTGCTTCTGTTGCTCCTACAGTACAGCCTGCCCCCCTCTTTTTTTTTCTATTTTTGCAGGACAACTTCTATCATCAGTTAATGATTGCTTGAAAGAATGATCTGAGATGCATAAACAGTCTTTGAGATGTTTTCCTTTTTCTGTTAAAAAAGGGAAAGAAAGAGAAATCCCTGACATTCAGCAGAAACAGACATTTGAAGGGTTTTAATACCTCCTCAATGCTACATGCCTTCATACTCAGTTCCAAGTTGCTACTAATATCCAACTGCTCATATCTGTTCAAGATCTTTTCAATGTGGTGAAGATCAGCACATGTGACTCATTGCAGACTTCTGCTGTTCATCCTTCTTAAAAAGATCTGTATCATATAATTGAACCAAAAAAATCATATTTAATAGTATGAATACAATCCCAGAAAGTGTCATCATTTATTTCACTTTATTACTATTTGAAAATTTGTGGGGCGTGACTATCACTCTGTATTTGATGAGTCTGTTCCATATTTTCAGTTATTTAACAAGACTCTGTAGCTTTTATATTTCCTGTAGCATGATGTTGATGATTATTGATGTAAATTGTTTTCTGTGAAGACCTGGTACAGTATGGCACTGAACCATGATGAACATTCCCCTCAAGCTTCAGTGTTACCATATGTGCAAAAAGAGGAGATCGCCCCATGGAGACATATGTTGTTCTTTAAAGATGGATCGACTTGAATACTGGAGTCACTCATGTTTCCAATTGATGGGTTAAGAGTAATAATTGAACCATTCATTTTTGGAAGTGTAGATACCTCAAGGCCTCTTCTGGACCTTGATCTGTCAATCTTTTCAGACCACATTAAAAATGAAGAAGTTTATTGATAGAAGAAGAGGTTTTCACAAGTTCAAAATGTGACGTTTGTTTCCACTGGGAGCTGTGGCAGCATCCACATGTATCAGTTCAAAACTTAAGGTTTGGATCTGGTTGAAATGGGTCGTAGATTGAGTACACACACACATATTCAAAAGGAGGGGGGATTCCAGTAGCACATGTGCTGAACATCTTGGATAGGAATTTTTTGGAGACCTTGAGTGAAGTAAGACTGAAGGTATCTATTACCTGCTGCTGCACATATTGCCTTTGGGCTAAGCATTAGTAAAAAAACATCTAAATGAAGGTGACACAACACTGGAAATGTAGTGAGTTTCATCATATACTCCAAGGATCACACAAGAACATCTAGCAAAGGAATTTTAAGACACAGAGCAGGGAAAGTCCTTGAGCAATGTACGTCTGCAAAGCCAGGTGTTGCCACTGACATTAAAGAGCCAGCAATGTGTTTAAAGCATGATACAGACAGACACAGTGGCATGCTAAGTGAATTCTTCCGAATTGTAGGCTAGAATTTAGTCAGTAGAAGTTGCACAATACAAATTTAGAGATGATTTATGTGTCTTGCATTGTTTCATAAAAAAAACCCATCAAGCTGCTTGGTGTTGATTTATGTTCAGCTACAGGAATCTACTCTATATAGTGGTACTGTTACAGAAACTGTGATGCTTTGTAGGCCTATATGATGTAATAGGAATGATTTTTACAGATTTAAAATGATATTTATTGCAGAGATTGGCAATCTAGGGTAGCTGTCATGAGATTCTTCAGTCAACAGTTTATCTCTTCAATTTATTTTTGGAATTATTCTCTGTCCGTCTCTCCCTCCCTTTCTGTCTCGCATTCTCACACTCTGACTCAGCAATCTGTGTGCTTCTTGCTCTCTGGGATATTTAAAGGGCAATCGCAGTTAATTTTAAAACACAGTATCATTCAGAGGGTAACAGAGCATATTTGATATAAGACATTGCTGCTACTTAGACTGCTGTATAATCCTTGTTTGTGAGCGACAGCATTTGAATAAGAAAATTGAGGGGATGCAAGGAAAATTGTGTTTAAATAACCTTTGTGTTAATAACACAAAGATGTAACACCACACCTTTGAGTTTCTTTCTTCTCCAATCATCAGAGTCTGATCTTTACTTTAAGTAATGAAAATCAAGTATGCTGCCTGTTGAGGCATGACCACTCACTTCACTATAATGATGGCTCGCCTCCTCAATAATATTTAAAAGTAATCCCTTGCACTAAGCCTTTATTTAATGCCTCCTATCAAAGAATGAGAAGAAAATTACCTCCTTTCAGTTGTAAAAGGTTCATTCTTCATCACATAAAAAGAAGCATCAACTGTCTGTTACAGTCTCCTGAATTATTATACAATATAATTTTTAAAAAATGAAATGAAAAAATTCCTTTTTTCTCTAATCAGAACAATTAACTGTGCTGAGCTGTGGATTCAGAGTTTGAAACTTCAACTATATCCAGATTAGCCGTAGTATGAATTTACTATGTGACGCCTTCATAGTAAAAGATTCACAACATTAATAAATGTCTTCATTAACACTACTTCTCCCCTCAATAGGCCGCGGTAGTGACTCAGAGTCCGACGGTGCCCCCCACAGGAAACTGCCAGACGTCCGTAAAGATGACATGTTGGCGCGGCGGACCTCAGTCAGCGAGCCCCGAACCGCCATGCCTTTTAACCAATACCTGCCCAACAAGAGCAACCAGAGTGGATATATGCCAACCCCACTCCGCAAGAAGAAGAGTGACAAAGGGGAGGAGGGAGGACGCAAGAGCTGGAGTACAGCCACTTCACCTATAGGGGGAGACAGACCTTTCAGGTGAGTGTGGCTTTAATGAGAAACTTTAAAAATGACAAAATTAAGCAAATGATTGAGCTTTTCTCACCTATTTGAGTTACCCAAAAGGAAATTTAAAGAAGCAGGTGACTGCTTTATAAAGTGTTACTAACTACCAAGATAATGTTTCTCTGATTGATTGCTGTCCTATGAAACTGAACTCTGCGTAAAGTCTGCTTATATAATTAAATACTTAATCCCTTTGCTTAAAAAAAATAAGAGATTTTGCATATGAGGCTTTAAACAGGGGTTTTTTACCAATACATAATAAATACTTAATAAATGCACCAAAAAAATAATGTATTTGTTCTAAGAACATAAAAATCTTATTTCCTAGAGAAAACTAGCTTTTTTTAAGCTTTCCCTTATGAATTTGTTGTCAACTTTGACACAGTCACATTTATTTATTTATTTTTTTATAAGTTGGGTGGTACCGCCAATACTGAGCCAGTTGAGGTCTCGACTGGTAGTTATCAGGAGGAGGAGTACAGTTGCGTAATAAATCAATTATTTGGGGTTAGGGTGTACTACCATGACTTTGAATGTTGCAACTTTATTTGGCAGAGAAATGTATTGTATTTCTGTTTTAGCTGAAAACGCAGTTTGATCAGAGAAGGTCTTATAATATTAAGTATGATATAGCATCCATCTGTTCTGTGTCTTTTAAATTTGCATGAATAATTTTAAACACAAAGGAGTTAAACATGGGTGGAGGTAGACAATGAAAAGTGAGCACACTAATCAAATGATACATGTTTGGAAAAAAAATATCATATCTTCTTTATTGTTCACTACTGATATTTTAGTCCCCATTGACATCGTTTTGAGATCATCTTCTGTTGTTTATTCATTTCTCAAGAATAGATGTCCCTTGTGTCAAAATGCAGATGTTTGAAATCAAACTTTTCATTGCTCCTCTGTCCAGTTCTGTTCATGTGGGAGTGGCTGATGGAGGCCAGATGTGCGTTTTCATTGGCTCTATCTCTGATTGAAGCGAACATGTGAAATATGCCACAAAGACAAAAATGAGGCAGATTTAAGTCTAACAGTCTTAGTGGCATTTATTAGATTTGGCGAGTCATCATAAGAGCGCCAGGATATCACAGATTTTCGTTTCGTGGCGCATTGTATCGTTATCTTGACTCGCCCTTGTAGAAATTTGAAAAAATTGCCTACTAAGAGGATTCCTCGACGGGCTTTAATCAGTTGTATCAGTATGTGCAGCTGTAGCTGAGTGTATAGGAGTGTCACGATTCGACTGGTATTAGTTTTTTAAGGTTGATATTTTGAGGTTTAGATGTATCGTAACTGAGCTGCATTGACGTACAACAGCAAGCAATTAAAGACATTTGCTTAAAAGCTGTTTTTTTTCAAAGTGTAGCAAGTGGGTGGATATACTGGAGTGGATTTGCATCACATCATGAGTGTGTGCTTCTAACGTGTCACTCATTTCTCCTATTAACTTCATCCATCATCGTGTTACATCAAAATTCATGTAATCATTGATTTTTCATTCATTCATTGTTTGTTTTTTTTCTCTTCCATCTCCTTCCTTTGCATTGTGTGTCATGCCATTTTCCCCCTGTCTGTCTTCTACCGTTTACCTCTGTGAACCTACTTATTCACTCATTTCTGTCTCGTTACCATCACATCTTTGTTGCTCACTTTGCTCCACCGTGATTACATCCTCCTTCCCCATGTGATGCATGTAAATGGTTGATGTAACAGTTTCAATGACATCCCTAGGATAGAAACCCCACCTCCAGTGTCCCCCAGTCTCTACCCCACCCTGCCCCTTGAACCTCAGACACAGATTGAGATGGAGAACCAGAATAAAATGGACCAGGAGAAAGGGGATTGGACTCCCTCCACACTTTGCATTGAAGTCCATGCGGCAGGCTTGAGGAGGAACAGTGAGCCTCTACCCTATAGCCTCCCTGAATCCTATGCAGAGCCCCGCGGGGAGGCTGTAAATCACCTGATGGTCACCTCAGCAGAAAGGTCTTTCCCTTAGTTCATGTTTTTCCCAGTTCTCCAAAAAAGTAGCTGAACTCTGTTTCTCTAAATGAATCAAATCTTCAATCTAATCAGTCGTTCTTGTAGAATTTGCAATTTTGATAAGTGTTTTTTCGATCTTGTAACCCTAACCCTAATCAGGTTTTTATTTTATTTTATTTACCTCAACCTTTCTTCTGTTTAAGGCCCATTTAAGTCCTAGGGATATTTAGGCATGTGGATAAAATGTGGATTTGAAATATCTCCCTCTGAGACTCCTGCCTGCATTTCTATACAGCTCTGGTGAATAAGATTGTATTTGTGCCATTCAAAAAAATCTAATTTAAAAATCTCAACAACAATATGTGTTCCCAAAAAACAATGTCTCAATTACTTAGGATAATCTGAAAACTTTGCTTAGAAGAGTTTTTACACCATCTGGTCTCTTTCCATTTTGGCATTGCCACAGCCAGATCGTTGTTTCCATTATAGTTAACAAGTTACATGAATGACATAATATCAGTATACAAGGGTTTTATTAAGCAGACAAGGCTGGAGCCACAACTTTTCTACTTGGTGTCTGATAGCAAGGTGAGGATTACGGGCTATTATCTATTTTACAGTTCAGAAGTCCAGTGTGATTATAATATTCCCCCTCCAGTGTGAGTTTTAGCTCTCTGATGTTATTTCACAATCCAGCCGCAATCCAATCCAGCTTTAACCGGTGTTATTTCCTAGTCAAGCAGAGGTTTTATTCACAGTCCTGTTGGAGAGTTATTAGAGTCACACCCCCAGTTTCCACTTCTTTGGCACACATTTGATGGCACTGATTGGATTTGTCAGTGTTTCAAGGGGAGTGAAAAGAAAGTCGTATTCAGACTTGTTGTTGTTTTGATTTATAGTTTCGTTGCAAGGAAACAGGCTTTATTTTTATTTTTTATAAAAGGCTTTGATTTGTGCTTCTGCTTTAGTTGGTAACATTTTCCAAAAGATAACAGACTGGAATTTGTGCATTTTAGTGTTGCCAGAAGTTAGTGGTTGTATCACATCAGCATATCAGTGTTTTGAATTTTTAAGGAAATTACGTGGTCAGAGTTGACTTTGAGCCCTGCGGTAGTGGTGTGTGTGTGTGTTCACTGTTTGTTATGTTTCTTAGCTTGAGTTAAAATGGAAAGTGAGGTGTAACTTTATTACACGGCAGAATATTTATTTTAAGTTTCACAGGAGTTTTAGCTGAGAGACAAAAATATGTAATGAATAGATAAACGCTGAATCTAGAAATAAAACAAGCTTGGACCAAGGAATACAATTGAGTAGCTTGTAGTTTCCAATAATATTGCAATAGGGCATTCCTGTCTGCACTAATGTTGAACTCTCAGGGCAAAACTGCACATGCCTTAAAATACCAACCATACATACAGCACACACATACACAAACACACTCGCAGGGAACACGAACATGCGGCCCACCCTAAGGATGTAAGGAAATGAGGCCTTTTTCCTTCCCTGACCCTGAGCAGCCTGGGACTGAATCTGGCCCTTTCACTGCCGGCAGCTGGCCAGTCTCTCCCTCCCTGCCATGCAATCTGGGAATTTACAGTCGAATAATAAGCCTCCCAGAAAGTAGCTGTTCATCACAGGATAACAAACAACTGAGTGTTCTGTGAATTTTGCTTTGACTGTATGACTCAAATTTGTTTTCTCGTCCAGTCTGCACTGAAGGGATTTGTGATCATGCTATGTTATTTTCTCAGATTTATGTCTTCAAAAAAAAAAAAAAACTCCATTTAGGCTCCTCCAGAGGAATGCTGTCTCATGATATAGGATGATTACCAGGCAGCAATACGTTTAGTTTGCTCTACTCTCTGCAGCACTCCAGCTCGCTCGTGCTCAGAGGAACTCTTCCACCATCCGTCAACCCTAGCGGTGAACGCCACAGCAGCATCTGTGGTTGCTACAAGTCCCGTCAACACACCTGGGAAACATCCACCGGTGACACAGCGAGAGAAGGCAGGAGCGAGGAAGGGGGACGTCTGCGCTCCATTAGTAGCAGATGCAGAGCGAGATGATAAGCGGGCTCACTGTGCACTGACACCAACCAAACACATCAGCATCCCGAGCCCGTCCCACTTCCTTCCTGTGCCCGCTGCAATGGCAACCGCTACAGGTGCACAGACGGATACAGGACGTCGAAAGGGGAGGGCGCTGAGTGAAAGTG
>JANJYP010081308.1:0-15338 GCA_024605115.1 Rastrelliger brachysoma | reverse complement strand
ATCACATACTGCACTAAGCCTGGTTCAAAAAAAAAAGGTCTGATGACATGCACTTTGTTGGGTATGTGCACCAGTTTGAGGAAAATGTGAGTAATCAGAGCTTTGAAGACATAGAATTAAAAATGGCGACACCATCTTCCCACATAGGTGCCACCCTACCGTACTTCACTGAGTAGCCAAAACATTAAAACCACCTACCTAAAAATGTGTAGGTGACTTTAAAAGACCTCTGAAGGTGTCGTCTGGTATCTGGAACTGAGACATCAGCATTAAGGTCTGTAGGTTACAGTAATGTAACTCTACTGTGTGACCAGTTTAGCCATAGTTCTTCATCTGCATCAATAAGCCTTGAGCACTCATGACCAGTGTTGGGCAAGTTACTTCAAAACTGTAATGCACTATTTATTACTTAGTACTGTCATTTCAAAGTAATTCAATACACTACAATATACTGTATTTGAAATGTAAGGCATTACACTACTTTTGCATTACTTTTAAGTTACTCAGGCCAAACTAACTGGAAATATGGATTTACATTCTAAATGTAGCTCAGTTAGCTCATTACACATCATGTCATCAAAGATAAAAAAGGACGGTTTAAAATGTAGCCTATGCTTTTTTCTGTTCTATAATTATATGTAGGCTAGGCCTACGTTTGCACAAGCTTGTTGGGATCATGAATGATAAAGTTTCATTTGATAGCCCAACAGGACTACTGGTTTTTAATAACCAGTTTACAGGTTTTGAATGAAAATGAAATACCTGTCTCATCTCACCTAACGGCCCTTTTGCCCAAACATGTACTTTTAACGTCCTGTCCTGGGCATCTGGGTGTTTTTTAAATAAATAAATAAAAATTCTGCGAGTCTCACATATTGATAGCAGCTCTCCCCGCAAATGAGATTCAATCTCCTGAAAACAAGAACACACAGCAGTGAGCGTGTGTGGCAGAGAGTTGGTTAGACTTAGACTTGGTTGGACTAAGTCTCTTTCATCGTCGCCCCCGGGTAAAAATACATTGTAATGAGCGTTACTGACATTTGTACCAAGTAAAATATTACCAGCTTTGTTTCTGTAATGCCTTACATTACTGCATTACAGCAAAAAGAAATATATTACAGTAATTCATTACTTTTGTGACACGTTACTCCCAACACTACTCATGACCCTGTTACAGGTTCACTAGTTGTCTGGACCCCTTTTGGTAGGTACTGATCACCGCATACCTGAGAAGACCCCACAAGAACTGTGATGCTTTGATCCAGTCATCTCATCATCACTATTTGACCCTTGTCAGAGTCTCAGATCCTCACACTTGCCCATTTTTTTCCTCCTTCCAACATATCAACCTCAAGAAGTGATTTTACCAACAATATATCTCAATATAATTCGCTTTGGCCGTCAGTCATTTTAATGTTTTGACTGATCGGTGTACAGTACATGAAAATGATCACAAAAGTAATGATGAACATGGATGTGCAGTTTACTGTACCTATAGAAGAACACTTCTTAAACATGCATAATTAATTGTCAGGAGACGAGTACATCACACACTACTAACTGGTTAAAGACAAAACAAAAATACATTAGCTCCTTTAAAACCAGAAATATGAATGTGATGACAAGTTGATTTAATGATGTGAAACAAAAACGGCAACACAGTCTATGTAAAAGTCTAGTTGTACATCCATAACTCAGGACTTCAGACCCGAGTAGTGATAAAAATGAGTTATCCTTCACGTTGGATCATTATCGTTATTTACAATACTAGGGTTAGGGTTACAGTTAGGGTTAAGTAAAGACACACTGCACAAGACTTAGGGTTAGATAATACACACTTTATTATCTGATTTCTGCAGAAATAAAGTACTTAAGTATTGCATACAAGCACAGGTGTCCATAAGAAACTGATAAATATATTCATTTGGGACTGATATATCTTTTTTCTTTTGTTTTTGGCACAGTCCATTTTCTGATTTAAAAACTTTTTTTTTTTCTACATTTGCTAATCCATGTTGTTTCTGGGAAATTACAGTACGACTATTCCCATGACATTTGTGTTATCTTCTTATCATTAGTCATATATTAGAATCTTTGTACGTCTTGTGCAACATGACTGATCTGCCTCATTAAGAATATATCAGATGGATTCTTTCCCACATTCCTGCCTGACATTGATTAAGGAATACATCTGCAGAAATGTTATAACCAGAATGTCTTTTTTTTTTAAATATATTTTAATTGTGTGTACAGGGCGATGGGGAGAAGTCACCCCGTCAACGGAGACCTTCCAGCCCCAGCTCCAACAGCTCCCTCGGGGGCTACGGACGTTACACCCCGTCCCGTTCCCCCCAGAATTACAGCCGAGCAGGTATCACCATCATACTCGCGCACTGCACAATGAATTTTCATACTTTTGTCACAAGAAAAACCTAAGAGTTAAATTGAAAGGGTTGCATTTTCCACGAGTCATGTGTGATTACATTCATACTCTTTCCCCTTACTTCTTAGTGAATGATAGGGAACAAGATGGTAGGATAAAACACTTGCTTACTGTATTTAGGGGAATACATCTGTTACAAACATCACAAATGATTCTTCACTCCCTGTATTTTGAGAAGATTTCCTACTGGTGACCATACCCAAAACCAGAAATTAAATTACATGCTCCTCTACGGCGTGATTAAAATCCGCAACCCTTATATTACACTGTCAGAACTCATTGGACGATCGGAAAACTGCATGGCTGTCCAGTTAAGTAAAAGTCTGCTATTTTTACTCTCTGATAAACTTTTCCCCTGACAGCAGCTATTCATGTCCTGTATGATACACTGTGTTCAAAACTGGATTTATCTACCAACAGCATCTTTGCTCAAAATAGAAATAATGTATTGTCTTATGAAATGTGCTGACTGAGGACTACTAACACTCTGAATTATTCAGGAAGCTTCCTTCACTGACTTCCAGCAAGGAGAGAGATGACTCCTGGGAGATAGTGTGCCACTGCTGGGTCTGCCACAATGTAGAAATTGACATGATATAACCCAGCCAGCATGCCCATGTGGGCCCTGTAGGGGTTAAATCTGGGCTGCAAATATGGATCCCAAGGGGGTTTCTCCACACTTTCCTTGGTGTTTGCACCTGTGATTGCCCATATGGGTTTCAAGTGGGTTCTGACTAGGTTTCAGGTGGGGCCCAAATGGATGAGACCCATGTATGTTTGCCTATATGGGGGTCTAAGTACGCTCAGAATAGACCTTAAATGGGGCCCATGTTTCTGAAACAAGATGGTACCTATACAATTTGCCCTGTTTATGCCCATACCTGGTTAAGCCCACACCTCCTCAGTACCCACGTTGCCCACATTTAACCCACATGGGGCCCACATGAACATGTTCTCTGGGAAATGACATATTAACAGTTTAAATATAATTGAAATGCATAGAAAATTCTATGTTCAAGCCAGTAATCGGAAAAACAATTATCTAGGTTATGTATGGAAAGATTTATGAGAGTAAATACATAATGAATTTTATAATAGCTCTTATATTTACTCTGGAAAAAGTCAAAAATATCTAAATTATATACAGAATTTTCAGTCACTTTTGACTGATCTCTACTATCACTGAGTGGTTTAATACAGGCCCTGATTCATTATAATAATAATAATTTCAGTGCCACCCCTCAGTCTTTCATATTACTTTTTCAATAAGCTGATAGGGCTTGCTTCCGAACATAAAAATGTGTAATTGTATAAATGTGAATTTTTCTGTAATGTACAGATGAGTATTTAAGGTGCTGTTGACCTTTTAAAAATGATAACAGCACGAATGTGCACTGCTCCCTTATTCTCCAAGCAAAGAGACATAACTATAAACAAAGTTAATTCATCTATAACTTTATCTATGGCTCAACATGTTTCCTGTGATCTGATTGGACATTCAGGGCCAGACGCATCCCTTGGCAGTAGATACACCAGCCAGGCCCGTGACTCCAATACTCTTCCTTTGCCCCCAACTGTCATGGGTGGCATTAAGTACCCCTCCACTTTGACCAGGGACTCATCCTCCCTCCCTATTCACTATTCTGGAGGGGCTGAAGGGAGTCTTGGTGTTGGTGGAGGTGGTGGCAAGTATTCACCCACACCAGGAAATGGCAGTGGAGGCTTGTCTATACACCTCAACCCCACCACCTTGGCCATGCTGCAGCAGCACAACTTCATCCCTTACTTCAGAGGTATCAAAGCATGCCGAGGCTGGAGACCACGACCTGGTCCAATACAGACAATGGACTGTTTGATGGTATCATTGCTGCTGGCAAGCCATTAAAAAGAAAACTAATATTTGAAAAGACATCTAATCTATACTTTTCAATTTTGGCATAAAATTGGAGGTGTTCCCCAAACAGAAAATAAATACTTCACTTCACTTAGAATCTAAAACATGAATCTCTTGATTTGACCAAAGCAGCAGATTGCTTGTCCGCTCTGTATTTGACTGTGATCAAAGGTCTTAAAAGAATGGAGTGCTGTGATACGGCCATGAAATTGGTCCTTACTTCACTTGGCATGGGTTGTGGTTAAGCACCAAATTAACCATGTGTTGGAAACTCTCACTCTGGGTCGTTTAGTCTCTCGGTTCACCATAGACCCATGAGTCATAATAGGAAACAGAACATCTGACCTGGTGTGTGCTGCAATTGGGTCGATCTACTCTAACCACCGTTTGATCACACATGACAGCTTATTTAATTTATTTCTTGAACTAAAGCCATGAAACTGTTAATGCTTTTCACGATACCACACGTCCCTGAAATCAACATCACAAGCCAGTATTGAACAACTTTTCCCCTTGCACGATGTAATCCCGAAAGAATGGCTTATCCAACTACCTCCCTTTTGCCCTTCAGGGTTCAAACAGGACCCTCTACCTGACCCTAAACCTAGGACATCCCTTCATCTCAGTTTACTTCCTCCTGACGGTAAAACATCAGTAGTCTCTCTCTTCTTTGTGTCCCCCCCACCCCACCCCCCAATACCCCATAGTGGAATGGTTAGCAGGTTTTGTGATGTTATTGTCCGGTATCGTGGTGTTGTCGGGTTTCATGGTGTGCATCAAGGTACATTCATAGGACCACTTAGTTTTCTCATTCTGCTTGCCCTGTTCACCTGTGCCTGTGGACGTGGTTGTTCTTGTTGTGCATGGTTTAACTTGATGTAGATTTGAGTATAACCTCGGCATCATTGAGGAAGGGTTTAGGGTTGATCCATGATTTCATTTTTGTGCTTGTTTGTTTCGATTGTTGACCCAAGTGTTTGCCTGCCTTTGATCCATAATTTACCCTGTTATTTTTCCTGAATGATCCCTTGTTCATTGTCATGTGACCAACTGTATCCCTTTGGTGTTCACCTTCTTGTGCACTTGATGTGAATCTAAAGGGGAATTCAGGTTTTTTTTTTGTGATTTCTTGTTTTGATTCTGATTAAAAGGCGCATTGTGAAGTTAGTTGACAGAGCACTGAGCATGATTGTTAAAATTAGCTCTTTTTAACAGAAATATTAAATCATGTCAAACTATTATCAGTAATTGCATTCCATTAAAACAACTCCCTTGACCAAAGCACTGACAAATATTGAAAAGTATTAACCATGAGCCAAAGAGATAAGAAAGAGGGTTCGGTCAGCAAGAATCATTGGAGACTCTGCAGCATCATTTCGCAAAGTGCATACATCTGATATACTGACCATCTGCAGATGTTATCATCAGCATATTTTTACAACAGATAAGAGTCATTAAAGATATACTGTGACATGGTTTAAAGTTAAATTACAGTTTAAAACAACCAGGGTTAGTTTTTTTAGTTCTGATGATGTACTCACCAGCATAAGGGCTGAAACCTCATAGTAGTGTGATATTACTGTAAGTAAGTGCAGCAGGGTAAGAAATAGGTTGAAAACTAACTCACAGATTAGTTTAATCAATTTTAAAGAGAAAATGAGACAGTTAAATTATCACCAAGCATCCAATACCGCTTACAGCCTATGTTCTTTGTTTAAATTTGACTTACCCAATTTGTTGTAGCTTTCAGAGTTACATTGCACAATGAGATTGTGCAATTGGTAACTATCAGCTGCTTATAATCTGGTTTATCATCTGATGTTGCAACATTCTCAGATCTCATACTTTAATGCTCATGGTCATTACACAGAAAAAAAATAGAAGGTGAGATACAGAATCTCTAGATCATATGCTGCTACAGCTGTGTGTGAGACATGGGTCAGACATGTGGCTCATGTGGGATATGTGGCTGCTCATACAGGCAGTGTGTCACAGGCCTTACATTAATCTAGTCTGTCTCTATAACTTTGGATATTGTTTGGTGTGATTATCATCTGTTCATCAGTTTACTAATTCACGCTGGAGACAGAGAATGACGAGTAATGCTTTTTGTATAATATCTAAATGTTAGTTTCAATTCAAATAAAAAGATAGCCCTAATTGAAGTAGCTTATTTGCTCTTGTTGAACCTTTGCATCAAAAACGATGTGATTTCTGTCTTGTATACAACAGTAGGAACACATTTTTCTAGCATGTGCATCACTGGACCTTGAAATAGCCTAATTAAAAGGAGGAGGTAGAGAGGGAAATGGAATGAACTTCCACTCAAACATTTGCACAGAAAATCACGAACACGTGGTCCAGGGTTTTGGTGGTTTTTCCATGACAGGGTGGAGAGGCTGAGTGGGGAGTTCTCCATTGGGGAAGATGAAAGAGAGGAGGGGGAACGGAGGAATGAAATAGCCCGAACTGGCCGAGCCGTAATTTGGGGTCTGGTTGCCAGTTGCAGTGGCATGTAACACAGTGCGCGCTGGCCTCGTTCAAGCTCTAGCGGTTCCTAACACACCGTGAAAGAGGGCTATTTGTTGTCATGCAACAGACTTATGTTTTAATAAACTATCAGGTTCCCTTACAAGAATTACTGTTATAGTAAGACTTAAAAACACTCTTAAACTACTCAAATGTGTTGTCAAGTGATTCAGAGTGAGGGGGAGATGGGGAAGTGACCTTACAAGGATGAATAATGCATGCTTTTGTTTATACCTTCCTGTTTTATTGTTAATTATTCCAAAAACAACTTTTATATCATGTTATTGGTTTTTGAGTAATGAATGACCTCCACCTTTTTGTCAAATGTGTAATGTGTTCAGAAGAATCGTAATGCACCTCCTCCCCAAATTCCCAGAGTCTCCATCACCTCCTACCTTAGCACCAGATGTTTGTATGGAGGATCTGCCCTACATTTAGGCTTGCACTAACAGTATTCTGGTGTGTACACGGATATGTGTGTGTGTATGTGTGTTTATCTTTATGAGCATGTGTGTGTGTGTGTGTGTGTGTGTGTGTGTGTGTGTGTGTGTGTGCGTGTAGGAGATCACTCGGTTCTGCACTAATGGCACTGCTGTGTGCGTCAGTGATCTCATCCACTTGCATCCAGATTGCTGCTGATGGTTCCTCTCTGTCTGAGAGGGAAAAGAGTGTGTGTTCAATCAGCAACAGTTTCGTGTGTACACACATGCATACACACACACACACACACACACAAACAAAGAAACACACACAATTTCTCTTTATTTCTTCCTCAAAGCTCTGGATGTAGAGTGTTTATTAGTTTTGGCCTTAAGGGTGTGAGTGACTCCATCACCCAGCCTGCCTGTGACGAAACACAATGGGGTGGACCTCGGTCATGGTCAAAGTACTCTTCACACTTACAACAAAGCACACACCCCACTGGAAAAAACTAAGATTAAACGTAATTATTGGTCACTTTCATTGCCATTATTGATAATTATCATTGGGATTTCTTTTTTATCTTTAGCCATTAAGTGATGAGAGCAAAGTCTCCAAGATAATTTCTTCCAGAAAAGAACAATATCAGTTCCGTTTCCAATAGTTGTATCCAAAATCAACACTTCACTAGCCTGTACTTGCATTTTTTTTTTTTTTTTTTTGCAACAACTGGCCTTACGTGCATAGGTGTGAATATGGGCTGGGTTTCAGGGAACTTCCATTATTCACTTTTTTTTTTCTGTGAAGCAGATCTACTTAAGGTTGTGGGGGGCTGGAGCTTATCCCAACTCCAGGCATAAAGACTAGTTGCCGGTTTGACAAAGAAAACATTTACAACTATGGGCAATTTAGAATTTCCATTTAACATAACATGCATGTCTTTGAACTGTGGGAGGAAATTGGAAGGCCTAGAGGAAACCCATGTAGGCACAAGGAGAAAATAAGGCTGCTGCATGATGTAGTTTGCAACTAAATTTAGCCATGTTGAGGGACATTTGGCAGAATTTTGGATATACCTTTCCTTGTTTTATTGGTTGAACAGTGGTAATCTTAGAGATCCTCTTGAGTAGTTTGTTAAGGGTGACAGGATCACGATCAGCATCTCTGTGTTTTTCATTCAAAATGGTGAACTGGTCAGTCCAGGTGGCAGTGACAGTTATCCCAAGCGGACGACTTAAGGTACTCTATCACTGGCGTCACCAGTTTGTGACATTGATTATAAGTTAGGAGCACCTGCAATCTTTTCAACAAAACAAAGATATCAATTTACGGATGGGTCTTCATTCTGAACCCTTACTATAGTCATAGGCTTTGGGTAAACTGGTTAAAAGTGGAAGTACCATTCACTGAAATAATGTTTCTGTGAAGGATGGTTGATGTCATGCTATGTTTGATTAGAGAGATTAGTGATTTAGGAGTCCTTGGCTTCTAGGACACCACTGCTTTGCAATTAGAGGAGTCAGAAAACATGGTTCAAGTACTCTAGATGTTTTTGTGAGAAGATGTTACAAACCCAGGAGAGATTACACCTCACTGTTGTTGGTGAAGAGGAGATGCTGGCAACATCTATCAGGATGAGTTTTTGTGTCTCATCACTAGGCAGGACATTCCACCAAAAGAACAAAAAAAAAAAAAAACAGCAATTTGTTCAAGATATAGTTTCAGTTACAGCAAATGTAAATACAGTAAATGGCTGGGTCATCAAGTCACATGCATAAGTATCACAATCAAACCTTTATATTTGAGCTTGATCAAAAATACCTACCATAACACAACCCCTTTTGCTCCCCAACACCCCTTTTTTTCTCCAAAACCCTTCCCCCTTTTTGATTTCATTTCCATTGCTCACCCAACTGCGTGCCCCAACTGAAGGTAGTGAAAGTGGTCGGAGTACCCCAAGCTTATCCACCTACTCTGATGGCAAATCCCCTTCCTCTGCTTCTACATACGTGGCTGCTCCTCGACATTTCCACATACCAGGTAGGCCATAACCGCAACCGCTTGGCTTGCAGCATAACCTTTTATCTCCCCTACATATTCTATAGACGAGGCTTTGATACGTGGCGCGAAGGTGAAATACAAGGTAAGCCGCCGGATCATGATATTATAAAGACAAAAAACTGTTATTGCACTCGTAGTAAAAAGAACCACTAAATGATTGATACCATACTCTAAGGTTACTTTCTCGACCCCCTAGCTGAAAAGCATTGTTTTATTAATGGTTGAAAGTTTTTGTTGTCCTTCTGATCAGACCAAAAGATGTTGTTAGGTGTATAACCTACACTTCTACATCCCTGCAGCAACATTAAAACTTCTTCAGCACCTTTAGGTCAACCAGTGCAAGACTTTCGGTTGCTTTTAAATTATTGCTAGTTTTGACCAAGTAATACTTTTATTTTCCAGGACATTGGGCATCTTCCTGCACAGGTATAAGCCAATATCATGGATTTTTAGTACCATGTTCTTATGCTATTTTTTTTAACAATTTTTATTAACATGTTCATATGGTTGTTTCTATATATACGGTCCAATATCTTCACTTTGTACTTTGCAGTGTTGACTTCTTACCTCCAGGTTGAGGTTCTTTAGAATGGACTGTTTGGTGTCCCCACTGTTTGCTAATTTCAAAGCAATTCCTATCCAACACATCAATGATCTGACATAAGATCGCACCACTTATGATAAAATTTACAATACATTTGGACAGGAATTGACGTTAAACAGTGTATCTTTCATTACTTTGAGTCTCTCACAGAGGAAAATCCATTTGATGTAACATATTGTTCTCATTGACTATTGCACTGTCAGTCATGCAGAGGAAAAAAAAAAAAGCCTCCCATGTTGGAAGCAAGTTAAGTGGAAAAAACAGCCAACGATTATCCACTTAATGGCTTTCATAGTCTTCGTCCTTATTGCTTTTATATGGATATTGTTTCAGATGCTGGCAGGCACTGAAACAAGCCAGATAAATGACCCACATATGTTGTTTTATTGTGAGTCATGTTTCTGCTGTGGCTTAATTTGTGACAGTTGTTACTAAGCATCTCTGTCAGGGGCCTGTCTGGGTCCACTGACACTAAAATGGATTAGATCAGCCTTATGGAAGAACATACTATCCCCATTATCCTCCAGAGGAACTTAATTTGGTATTCCAGTTAACGCAACATGACCTAAATTAACTTTTAACTTTATTGTTGTGATGTTTATATTACTAATTAAGGTGTCCCTTTTTTTTTGGAATGGTCTTACAATTATTACATCCTTTGGAATTCTTAAAAGATTTGCTAATACCAATGGACTGTTTGATGCCTGGAGAACATATGTGGTTTCATGTATTATTCTTTGCGTGTCGATGAATTGAACTGCATCAAATAACCTCACGTTCTCCTTCAACAAAGACCAATAAATTGACATATTTTGAATATGTTGCATGAATAATACAACAACAAAAAAAGTGCTGATGTTTCTGATGTGCCATAATAAAAATGACAGATGTCTTGTGTTGAATCGAGCTATACTGCACCTCCTTTTGCTTCTTTCAAAATATCCCATCCCCCCCCCAGTAACTGCTAACTCATGTTTCTTTTTCTCCATTCTCTCTCTTTCTTTCTCTCCCATGTTGGCTTCTTCCATTTTCTTTCCTCTGCGCCTGTTCCCATCTCCAGAGACTATGGTCAAAGATAATATCTATAGAAAACCCCCCATCTACAGACAGCATGGTACAGTCCTTTTTTTAACACTACCTTCTCTGGTCTGGTCTCTGCACGATGTGTTGCATGTCACCTGTCAGTCATCTCGTCATCTGTATATCCCAGCTCTCTTCCCTTTTAACTTGGGTCTGCACTTTTCTAGTAGATCCATGGATAGGTACATGCATTGGACTGGTGTAAGAGTACTGCACCCATTCAGGGCTATAAATCAACTCAGTAGAGAAATGCAAAATCTTGGAGCGCAATGTCGTGAGAAGCAGAATGCACCTAGCACTTTGTGAGAAGCATACTTACACCTTACTACATTCATAATTTGTCCTACATCCAAGGTTCATCAAATGCCAGCACAGTCATCCATAATACAAAAACATTTCAAAATTTTGGAATGTTATCTCATAGTTTTTTTTCTATATCGACGATCATGAAGTAATCTGTAGAATATCTCAGTTCATTTCTAACCAATAGCTTTTAACTAGCTTCTTGCCACTAGAATACCATTTGGAGCCGCTGTTACTGTACTGTATATGTAAGTACTGTAGGTTTGAAGGGCTAATGTACTGCCCTCTACTGATTGAAACAATTAACTACATTGCATTTCTAGTTGCATCTAATCAGGGATTTTTGAGTAATCAGGTGACGAATATATAAAACACCTTCTGTGGGTGATGTAGCAGATTAAGAGAATTCCTAGATTAAATATTAAAAATTAACTAGAGATAAGAGAAAGGTCTTCTAGAGATAGTATCAAATTTCTTTTTTTTTTCATTTTCATTTTGGAAAAAATGTTTGCTTGACTGGGTTTTATTCAAATAAGGGTCAAATTTTGATGAATACATAGAGAACCATATATTGCCAATACAACCCATTAGGGAGTGAAGTTGATTGGGATTGAGTCCTTTGGGTGTTAAATTTGCTCGGTCTGTTCATGCATGTCTGCACTCATCTCACCAGCTCATTTGTCGGTTTTAGTGGTGACATTGTGACTGTTTGTTCACTGTGAATGGTTGGGTACATGAATCACTCTGTGTGGTGGCATTAGTGTTTTCGTACCAATCACTGTTTTTGATCACTGTCACTCCTTGTTGTTTGTGTGTCTGAAATGCAGTGTGTGGTTTTCACTATGGTTTCACTTCTGCTACGTGTTGCATTTTTGAAGAAACATAGTCAATTACGTGAAAGGGTTCAACCAAAGTGTGTGGACATAGGAGTTTAAGGAGCTCTATCATCCATATCACATCCATTCAAATTGGCCTCTTTAGTTCTGACTGTTGGGGCGTCCCAATCTCTGTGGGGATGGTCACTTGGTTTGTTAGTGTTCCTGACTGTCATTAGCATTGTTGGAATCAGCTGAAGCCAAGTGTAAATGACAACCAGAGGTGTCACATGAGCTTAAAGGTAACTGGTTGTTGAGTGTCCTGGAAAGAGATGAAAGGACAGTATTGTAGGGGCATGAGGGGTGTGGCTGCCCTCTTCCTTTGTTAAGGGATGGTTTCTCTACTTTAACACTGATTGCCTTCAACATTCCTCTTTCAAACCATCCATCCTCTCTATCCAAAATATGTATGTTGGTGTCCTCGAAAGAATTTCCCTTATTTTTTCAGGAAATTATTAAAAGAAAATTCTTCTGAGAATCTTCACAGATATTGCTCCTACACTTTTGAACCGTGGACCTGTGTTAAGTAGCAGAGCTTCTGAAAGGGCATCACTTATGTTTTGGGTTTGTCCATTGGTTTATTTACATGATTACGAAAGGATTGTCATCAAAGTCATTTAGATACATCTACATGGAAATGCTTTAAAATACAGTATATAAGGGTGGTCATAGGTAGATATTAATAAGCCAAAATTAAGAAAATGTTGCAGGAAGGATGACAATGAGTATTCATACCTCAATTAATTTAAGTCCTTTAGAAATGCTTTTTGTATGGTTGTTGTTGTAACAAACTGAGCCATGCAAGGAAAACTAATTTGAGTGTTTGACAAATGACTAATCTGGAATATAACACAGCATTTTAACACTTAATTCAAAGTACATCCAAACATCTCAGACTGCATTCAATCCAGGTGACACATTTAGATTTGATTGTCCATCACCTATCATCAGTTTGTTTTGCACTGTATTAACGTTGGACTACATAATAGTAGTAAGTGTAGTAGGGCTCCTACTAATGATTATGATTTTATTGATAACTGATTAATCTTTATTGTATAAAACTTAATTCTGTAAATCCTATGTTTCTTTATCTGGCAGTTAAAAATTCAGAAATACTGAGTTTACTATCACATAGCACATTGAAAACTGAAATCTGTCAATCTTTGGAATCTATAAATGTTTTCTGTTTTGTTACAAACATTGACATCACTGAGTAATCTATTACCAAAATGAGTCACAGATTAATTTGGGGTAATTATATTAATATGAATTTACTATCTGTACACATCTCAATAAAATAACAGCTTGTTATGAAAGGTAGGTTTTGACCAGATGGTGACACTCGATGAAGGTGTCAAACACAGCAATGATGAATATCCATATCAAATTTCATAGTAATCAGGGCTCAGATGATCAATGGACCAAACCCCCAAAATGTTGGTGTATCCCTTTAAGTACAATGTTGATTCAAATGTTAGTGGTTGCTATCCACCCTGTTTTATTGTACAGTTACACAATGCATGTGGAGCTCCCTGTAGGTGCTGTCTACAGCTGATGATGTCATGGTCCACGGGTGATTTACACTAGAGTTAATAGTCCAGCACACTGCAGCTTAGAGGCAGATGATCCAGCACGTTAACTATGACATCCTGTAACATCTGACTGTTTTACAGCTTCTAGAACATCCTGGCAGGATGGGGACGATAGCAAGGTGGGTGTGAGTGTATGTGTTTACGCAAAAGTGTCTGTCTGTCTATATGTCTTTTTTCAAGTCATATTTAATCCTCTATGGATACATCCATTTACTAATTCACTAACTCATTCTTTTCCATCATCCATCATTTCTGCCCATCTTCCTGTCTCCGTCTCTCTGCCTGTCCCTCCTCCTCTCTCTACAGAGGACCAGTTGGATGATCTTGAAGAGTGAGGTCGATGGACATATGAATCCAGAAGACCTTGACCCCTGCAAGTCAACCTGCAGTCTGCCCACTGACACCTCCCAGCCGAGTTAGTACCCAATCATTAGCTCACTATGGTGACATGAATAAACAACACAGATCACAAACCAAAAACTACAGAGTGTAAAATGAGCATGAATGTCTTGTCTCTCATCAGATTTCCCCTACAATAAGTCTGCATCCTTACCTGGCTATGGAAGGAATGGCATCTATAAGGTGAGCTGCCATATTGTTATTAATCAAGTGGTTGATTTGGGCAAAAGCTGAGCCATTACAGAAATGTTCCAAAGTATCCAATAGGGAAGTGAAAAAAAGTCTTTCAAAAGCGTATTAGTGATGATCAAGTCATTTAAATGTATGCAGTACAAGTCAAAAGTTTGGACACACTTTCCCATTGACTTAAATGATAAAGTGCTGGTCCTGTATGTCTAACGAATATAAAGAAAATAAATTCATTTGAACATCTCCAGTGTTGGTGCCCCCAGTGGTACAATCAGAAACACAATAGCATCAGCATATACATATGTATGTGACAAACAAAAGATAAAGCCATCATAATGATGCCGAAGAAGAAAAGCTTAAATAGCTTTAAATAACATAATACCAAAGAAGGGACACTAAAAGGACAAAGGCTCTATATTAGAAATGCAATATTAAAAACAGTATTTGATAGGAAGAGGAAGAAAATGAACTCAAATCAAATAAATTCATCTTCGGTCCCTCAATGAAATGTCGAGCTATTACAACTTGAATTGCATTTTCAAAGCTATAGTCAGTCGTTCCATCATTGACTGAAGGCAAGGTAACAATGACTCACCAAAGTAAGTGCTGAAATCTCTGTGTGGAAACTGAATGACAAAAAAAATTGATTCAACTAGTGGTCATATGGGTTGTATGGAAACTACCAGTTTATCCCTTAGTGCAAACTGTAAGACAAGAAGGAAGTTGGTCTGGCTCTTTGGGTTTTTCTACTTGATCAAAGAAAGAGAAGGTGTTGACAGAGGTGATGGATCTGATTGCTGGTTGGGTTTGGACCACTAGGTGGTGCTATTTCTTATTCCAGTTCTATCACCCATGGTCCAACCAGTGTTTTTCAATCCTGCTTGCATATTTTAGATATTTTACTTTTCCAACACACCTGATTGAAATGAACGGATCCTCACCAGGCTTC